>CAJHNH020002613.1:595379-705379 GCA_905116865.2 Candidula unifasciata | reverse complement strand
GTCACACTATAGAACATCTAATTCCAGAGAATTTCTCTGGAATTCCTTGTATAAGCTTGACTGCAGTCACTCCCATATTTTTACTATAGAACATCTATATGCCAAGGCCAGCAGTACTGTCAAGCTGAACGGACAAATAGGAAGCTGGTTCCGAACAACAGTAGAAGTCCGCCAGGGCTGCCTCTTCTCTCCAACCCGGACATCACACACGCGATAAACAACAGTTGGAAGAAAAATGCCACCATGAGAATGAGGATCACCCGTGGAGAGGTCCCTGAAACCCCGTTCAGCGGTTAGGCTAGTAGTGGCATCATCTGCAAAGGACAGTATAAGTGGTGGCTAATTTTGAACATTAATCAACTATTATTAGTTCCTCCCCATTTATCCGTCCATTTATTCATCCATCTATCTATCCTTCCATCAATCCAGTAACCCATCCGATCATTCATCTTCTTCCCATTCTTGCATTATTTCACCTATCATTACTTTATCCATCCATACATCCAATAAGCATCCAAATATACACCTGTCCATCCATCAATCAAAACAGCCATCCATTCAACCATCCACAGGTTCATCCACCCAACTATCCATTCAAGTATCTATCGTCTACAGACAGGGGTGGCGCTGTAAAATAACCAAAAATTGCGTCCAGTATCAGGACCAAGGTTGCGGGATAATTGGCCTTAACGGCGTTTTCTACACTGTGATCTTGGTGTTTGGAGGCAGAGCTTTTGATTTCAGCAGAGAGATACAAGCTCCTCGTCGTCGTCTCCTCCCCCCCCCCCCTTCTTCTTCTTCTTCTTCTTCTTCTTCTTCTTCTTCTTCTTCTTCTTCTTCTTCTTCTTCTTCTTCTTCTTCTTCTCCTCCTCCTCCCCCTCCTTCTTCTTCTTATTCTTCTTCTGTCGTCTCATTGATACAGGTTACAGCCCTGTGTCGTGGTTTTCTGTGTTTCTCATGTGATTTGAGTAATGGATTTATTCATCTTTTTGAGAATTTCAGCTACACCATTTACCCATCTCTTTCTTGGCCTTCCTCTCGCCTTCCTCCCAGATGTTCTACTGAAAAAAAAATCTAATTTGCAGCCTGGTCTAGCTGCATTCTCACTAGATGGCCGAACAGTTTCATTCTTTGCCTGTCAATATAATCCAGACATGGTCTTAATCCAACTTTCTCTCTAATGCAAAGGTATTCGTGACACTGTCTCGTCTAGTTTTATACAAGACCATTTTCTAAAATTCCGTCGCATGCAGATTGGAAGATTGCCAGGAAAGAACAACCAAAATCTACAAAGCAACAGTGCTTGAACCTGATATTCTAATTACTTTACTGAAGTAGTTGGTCATTACGCAGTCCCCCAAATATAAAGCAACAGGAGCTGATAGACTACCAACAGAAATAATCCAAGCAGCAGGTGAAAGCAACATTAAATGGCTCTTCAGAATATTTAATGCGGAATGAGTACAACAAACTGTTCCCATTGACTGTCAACATGCAATAGTTGTACCATTGTGGAAGAACAAGGGACGCAAGTGAGAATGCAATCAATATCGAGTCATCTAACTTTAAAGTCATGTTTGGAAAATGTTTGATAATATAATATAAACGAGGCTGCAAACAGTGATAGAACCACATTTGACAGAAGAACAGATGTGTTTCAGAAGAAATAGAAGCTGCACAGATGCAATCTTCACACTTGAACAGTTAATAGAAAAGAACATCGAATTTGGTCAGAACTTTTTTGTAGCATTTGTAGACCAGGAAAACTCTTTCAGCAGCAGTTATATGTAATTCGTTCCGTCCTTTTTAGGACGAAATTTTTTGTTATTTGAAGCCCCACCCTGGGTTTTTCCAGGGGCCGCAATATAGGCAGGCCATAAATATGTCCAATTGTCTGAACGCGGTTCCTGGGACCTCTCGACGGCGATCCTCATCCGCATGGTGGCACTTTGTGTCGTCGGGTGTTTATCGCTTGTGTGATGTCCTGGTGGGGTAGAAAGTCAAGTCAAGTCACTCTTTCAGCAGCGCCGATAGACAAAAACTATAGAAAGTAAGTTATCACCTCATTGAAGTTTGCAAAAGCTTATAGAGCGAATGTAGAAGCGTAGTTAGAATAAATTACGGAACATCTAAACCATTCAAAGTAACACCTGGGGTGTGTCTTATCACCACTCCAGTTTATCACCTACATTGACAGATAAACAAAGATGCCAGGCCCAGGAACGAAAATAATAGTAACATCAACAGATAACTCTTTGCCGACGACCAGGCCTTGATTGCAGATACAGCCATAAATCCATAAATTTGCAACAGCAAATCAAATAATATGAGAATCAACATCGAAAAGACAGAAGTAATGTCAATAGGAAGAAAGAAGCAGAGTTTAAACATAGCACTAGAGCATACATATATCAGACAGGCATCGGAGTTTAAATATCTTGGCACAGCATTCACTGAAGATGGTAAACTGGACGAAGAAATAAACATCCGATGCAGCAAAGCAGGGAAGTACTGGGACAGCTCGCTCCCCCTCTTACAGCATAAAGCAATCCCAATCATCTCAAAGATTCATCATATACAAAGCATATGGATTCCCAACCTATGCTACCCGTACCAGACATGGTCACTCACAACAGGAGTGACCATAAGAGATAAAACCAGGAATGAGGTCACATGAGATAAAGTCGGCACAGAACCAATTCCAAATTACATACAAAGACAACAGATCAAATGGTTTGCCCACTTGGAGAGAATGCCTTCTGATTCTATGCCATACACGACACATACCAAACGAGGAGAGGGACGTAGAGCAAGAGGTAGATCAAGAACATGTGGAAGGATAACATCAGAGAAACTCTACAGCACGACAATGTGTCTATGGTCGAAACAGCCAGAAGAGCACGAAGCAGAACCATATATTCCCCTCGACACCCGAAGCGGTAAAAGTGGACGTCAAGAAGAAGAAGAAGCAGAAGACGAAGAAGAAGCAGAAGAAGAAGAAGAAGAAAGAAGAAGAAGAAGAAGAAGAAGAAGAAGAAGAAGAAGAAGAAGAAGAAGAAGAAGAAGAAGAAGAAGAAGAAGAAGAAGAAGAAGAAGAAGAAGAAGAAGAAGAAGAAGAAGAAGAAGAAGAAGAAGAAGAAGAAGAAGAAGAAGAAGAAGAAGAAGAAGAAGAAGAAGAAGCAGCATGTAGATTCGAACCTAAGACCTCTACACTGTATACATGTTGATTAAATTTATATTTTTAAACCGTCATCGTTTATTTGTCAATTGCACCGAAGAAGCCGTTTAATTGCTTCTCTCTGCCCCCCTCCTCTTCGGCCTCTCTTTATCTATAGCCCCTCCCTGTCTTCCCATCTTTTTCTTTCTCATTAATTATCTCACTCCCTTTCTACTCATCTCTCCGTTGCTCTAATTCACTCTCTCCTTCTTTTGATTCCATCTGTCTTTATCATTTGTTCTCCCTCTCTCGCTTTCTCTTTAACGAACTGTATTTTCGTCTATTTTTCTCTCCTATTCTCTTACTCCATCTGTACTCATCTCTCATTCTTTCTAATTCACTCTCTCTTTCTTTCTCCTCTATCTCTGTCTTTTCCTTTTTCTTCTGTCTCGCTCTCTGCCTCCCCACCTATTTCCCTATCACTCTTTCTTTCAATCTATACTATTTTTATTAGTATTTTTTATGTACTTTACCAAAAAAACCAAAAGCTTATTAAAAATGTAAAATATGTTGACCCTGAAAAGGGCCTTTGTGTCAAACTGAATTTATCGAGGGGAGGTTGTAGCAAGCTTGGCCAGCTGCTACACCTCTTAATGTTCTAAATATATGAACAGTTAGCGGATGTCCTAGAGACGCCAGATTTCTATAAAGAAAAAAAAACTGATTCATGCTGTGGGCTACAGGGAACAGCAGAAAATCCTCCGAAAAAGATTTCCCCTGTTCCCTCTGGACCGGTGATGTCTTATCCCCTTCGGCTGCTGCTCTCCTCCGCTTTGGGTTTCGCAACCTCTGGCGTCGTCACAGGCTCAGTATAATCCGTTGATGGATGCCCAAAATACTTGAAAAAAGCATTTAGTCTGAGCATCTGGAGAGACATGGGACTTGTAAAGAGCTCGAAGACTTTCGGCCGCCTATCATGAATGGCCGTGACGATCTCTTCAATCCATTGCTGCCTTAACAGAGCTGGGTTGACAGCTTCTTCACCAGCAACGTCGGATGTTTCTGTATCATTCAAGATGACGTCCAGAGCCGGCTCGGTGGTTGGCTCAATAGAAGATGATTCCAGTGGCAATTGATCTTCTTTTTTCTCGTCTGCTGGTTGAAGAGCTGGGGCATCACCGGACTGCACATGCTGACGAATAATTTCAAAATCGTCAGTTTGCGTAGCTGCATCTTGCATGGCTAAATGGTAGCCGCTGTCGTTTTCTTTAAAACACGCTCCTGAGTTACCGGGCATTAGTTTACCTTTCGACAGGTACATGGAAATCAGCTGACTTTCGTCTATATATTCGGATTTAAAAGCGTCCATATGGACTTTGTAATGCGCAGTAAATATATCTATCACTGGCAGAGGGTGCAACCAACCTTGGTCCACATCACCCTACGAGTTTCCAATTCCAATTCCTTTTGAGAAAAAAAATGAAAAGCTCGACCACGTTCTGACTGCTGCTAGCTAGCCGAGGCTGCTAGCAGTCTCCGCCTATATTTGTAGTCTGGGTTATTTGCGTCACATTCAGTATTTCATGTCTTAAAGACAGTAATTCCCACAAAAGACAGTAATTCAATACACAGTAAAGGCTGTAAAAACAGTAATTCCCACATGCTGTAAAACAGTAATTCATACATGCATAAAGACAGAATTATACATGCAGTAAAGACAGAACAAAGACAGTACACATGCAGTAAAGACAGTAATTCAACATGCAGTAAAGACAGTAATTACCATGCAGTAAAGACAGAATTCAACTTGATCATAAGCCTCCAGACGAACCTCTAGAGCAGCCATTCGCTCAAGATTCTCTGGCTATATTATTTTAGCGGAGTTGACAATCTTATCGCCACATCATCCTTTTCTGTGCCACTCTTGCAGCTGCCCTTGTCTTCCTTGTTTATTCACCTGTTCATCCTCTCCCCCAACAACGTCCCTCCCCTTCTATTTGTCTTATGACCACTCAGCGTTCAGTGGTAGATGAAGTGGTCGATAACAACACCGGCCGTCTTTACTTCCCAGGATATTTTCCTATACAAATTGTCGGTTCCGTCGATCAGGGACACCTATTCTTCTTCTTCTTCGCGTTTACTGGCTGTAAAATCCGGCGGAAAGTTCTGGTTGTTCGTCCACTTCTGGACTGCAGTCCTGTTCCAGAACCTAAGTATTGCGTGTGCATCCGTTTGACAAATCTGTATGCAGACTGTTGGTTCCTTGCCTCTCAGGCAGATGCACTCCGACTTCAAAGGAAGCTCCTAATTAGTCAACTCTTACGACATGCTTTTAAGTAGGCAGTGGGTCTGATCTTGTTTTTCCCATAGTAGGGCCCCGGAACCCACAAGGGGGAGGGACACCTATGACTTCTTCTTCCTCTTCTTCTTGTGTTCCTTCTTATGCTTTTTTGTCTTCTCCTCTTCCTCCTTTTCTGCATGTGTAAATGTGTTCATTGCATGCACGAATCACTGTGTTTGTTGCATGTATGAATTGCTATCTTTACCGCATGTATCATTTTCTGATTCTATAGCACATATGAATTACTGTCTTTACTGCATGTATGAATTATTGTCTTTACAGTATGTGTGAATTACTGTCTTTAAGACATGAACGAGTTACTGTCTTTATGTAATGTATGACATCCTGTCTAGCCGGCATTTGTGAATTACTGTCTTTCCAGCATGTATAGATTAGTGTTTACTGCATGTATGAATTACTGTTTACTGCATGTGTGAATTACTGTCTTTCCAGCATATGTGAATTACAGTTGCCCCCTGCCCCAGCATATATGAATTACTGTCTTTTCAGATTGTGTGAATTACTGTCTTTCCAGCATGTTTGAATTACTATGTTCCTAGCATATGTGATTACTGACTTTCCAGCATGTGTGAATAACTTTTTTTTTCTAGCATGTGTTAATTACTGTCTTAACGGTATGTGTGCATTGTTGCCTTAACAGAATGTGTGAATTACTGTCTTAACTGTTTGTGTGAATTACTGTCTTTCAGTATTTATGAATTACTGCCTTTAATGTGTGTATTTACCACCTTCTTCACGATGTTAGGCGTATTGGGCATATAGTGCTAGACTTCTATTTAGTGCACCAACTGGCACTCTATGGGTGATGTGGTCAACATCAAACCGACTGCCTTTACTTCCAATGACCACCTGATGTCCATTTAAAGCTGGGTCGACTTGGGAGCCAAGGAGAATATTTGAAGAAAATAAGTCCAGCTTCAAATTTGAACCCACGACATCCAGATGCATAGGCTATCTATTAGTCACTACACCACAGCGTCTCCCATTATACAGTGTGAGGCTTGTTTAAGGTTAGACTTGCAATGATGGGTATCAGCCAGGCCGCTCATATAACGGTAAATAAATGGAGAGCCCCTAGGAGATGCAAATCATGCTTACTGACTCAGGATACTAACTATAGTCGATGAGTATAAGATGATTATTTACATCAAACACAATAGAACCCGCAGTAACGCGATGGCTAGATACATCCCTAGCCAGTTCCAAGCTTGCGGTTCAAATACTCATTGTTTCCATGTGGGTTCTGGGGTCCCATAGTGGGTTCCAAAGCTCTATTATACGGCAAAACAAGAATATGCCTTGCCTCTCTAACAAGCATGTTGTAGGAGGCGACCGATTGGCGACTTTCTCTGACGGCGGAGTGCATCTAACTCAGTGGCAAGGAATCAACAGTCTGCATATAAATAAGACAGATTTGTGAAACGGATGCGGATGCAACACTCAAGTTCTGGAATGAGACTGGAGTCAAGAGGTGGACGAACAACCAGAGCTTTTCGCTAGGAGTTTATTGCTGGTGAACGCGAAGAAGAAGTAGGAGAATAAATCATTGTTGTGGCTGGTTTTGTTGTAAAATGATCAAGGCTTTCTTGATCCTAGCCATAAAGAAGGATAAGGAAATGTCTTGGGAATCAAAGGCAACTGATATAATTCCGAATACATTATCCTTCTAGTGCCGACTAGTCAAACCAATGAAAGTTTAGCACCACTGTGTGCGTAGGCTGTGTGCACTCCCCCTTTACCACATAGCAAACTACTAATGATCATTCCCATGGTATCCACTTAAATGACCTTGCTTACACAATGGTATCAAAATAGGGTATCAATGATACACAATGGTATCAATGATACTATGGGGCCTTGTGCATATAGTGTAAACGGCAGGGGAATGGGACGAAGGGAGGGTTGATTAACTAAACGTCTTATACCCCTAATAAAATCTTTGTCTGGCAGCTTAAAGCCATGACCCTTTTCTATTAACATCGACAGGGATGCAGTCATGTTATTCTCTGTGATAGGCATATTGACCACATTCTTCCTTTCCATGTTAAATACCCAGCCATGACAACATAGTCATTGTACTGCTTTAGTCTCCAAAAGAAATTTTTGTTTTGTTCTGCAGAGGCGCCACTCATCTCTCTAATGATTTGCTTTTACCCCTTGAGGTCACTGTGTATGCACCCATATATTGAGAATCTACATCACAAATAGGTTTGGAAACGTCGGTTAATGTGCTGAGTTTAAGTTTCAAATACAAGATTAAAAAAAGAAAATAGATTCTTTTGTGACAATTGATCTGGTAATTGCAAACAGCTGTTAATTTGCAATATTATTTATTGTAAGTTTCTTAGATGATGGATGATAGCTGGCTTAAATAAGAGGTCCATAACATTTCATGTGGGAGCCTTGGAGTAAATGTTTTGTGAATGTTTGCAGCACTTAACCAGCACTTCATTATATTCAGATTTGTTTAACAGCACTTCTCCTGCTCTTCATTATATTCAGATTTGTTTAACATCTGCATAACTGTATGTGTTAGAGGTTGATACTGTTTTGTTTGATGGTGTTTAATCTTTGAAATGAAACAGTGTAATATTTTCATTTCTTACACAAACAAGAAAAATCTAACGCACTTGGGTATTTTCCTGATCTTACTTCGCTGACCTAATTAGCATTTAAAATGTGTTACGTGTCTGCACCCACAAATGGATGTTTATTATTTACTTTAGGATACATTTGTCAGCCCTATAGGCGTGTTCCAGAACTTGAGTTTTATGTTCACACCCATTTTACAGATCTGACTTACTTGGCAGACTGTTGGTTTATGGCCCTTCAAATAAAACATCCCTAATTAGTTGTCTTTTATGACATGCTTTTTGGGGTGGGGGGAAGGGATGGGTGGCAGGGGTCTATCCTTTCTTCCCCCCCAAAATGGGACCCCGTAACCCACACTGGGAGTCTCAGTTAAATTGGTGGCTTTCCTCTGACATCTCATCTCATAATTGTTGATTTGTAAGTCTAGGTGTCCTAGGCTGGCATTGATAGCAAGTTGTTGATTTGAATATGATAGTTATTTATTATCTGTTGCTTTTTGGACATCAATCAATCAGGTGCCGTCTCCACAATGAAGGTTGGCTGCAATGGATCTCCAACAAGCCCTGTCTCTTGCCCTTGATGTACACTCACTCATACTGCTGTTCGTCCATCTCTTGATGTTATCCTTCCACTTGTAACGCTGTCTGCCTCTTGCTCACCTACCTTGAACCTTTCCCTCTAGGATGATCTTTACAATACTGTTATGTCTTTTATTGTGGCCAAAATATTTCACTTGTCTCTTTTTTATTTCACCTAGCAACTCTCTTTTCATTCCCAATTTCCTCAGTACCTCTGTATTTGATAGCTTTTTTGAAATACGACCTAATCTTCTGTATATCCACATCTCCAAAGAATTGATACGTTTTTCCAGTTGTTTGTTCATTGTCCATGTCTCTGTGCCATACAGTAAGGTTGAGAATACATAACATTTGACAATTCTCATTTTTTATGCATTGCTTATTTCTCTTGATGTCAGTAACTTATGCATGTTGTTGAAAATGTTTTTGGCCATCCCTATTCTTTTCTTGACTTCTGTTTCACTTCTGCCGTCACATGTTATTACTTGTCCAAGATATAAGAAATTTTTAACTTGTTCCAATTTCACCCCGTTCACTGTGATGTTCATTGTTAGCTGATTATTTTCTTTGCTAAATATCATGGTTTTTGTCTTTTTCAAATTAATATCTAATCCGAATTCTGCACTCCTTCTGTTTACTTGCTCTACTAGGTCTTGCAACTCCTGCTCACTCTCTGCTAGCAACCCTGTGTCGTCAGCATTTCTCAGATTGTTTATTATTCTACCATTGATGTGCAGTCCTGGTAATTATACAATTTCTTAAAAAATGGTTTCTGTTCATGAGTTGAAAAGGCTAGGCAACAGCACACATCCTTGTCTTACTCCTCTCTTGATCTCTATCTGGGGTGAGCAGATGTTGTCATATCTTACTGTTGCTTCTTGCTCCCAGTATAAGTTTCTAATAAGTCTGTTATCCTTTCCATCTAGTCCTATGTTTTGAAGAGCTGCAATTAGTTGTTCATGTGCACTCTGTCGAAAGCTTTTTTGTAATCTATAAATCATGCATAAATATTTTTCTGAACTTCTGTATATTTTTCAGTCAGCATCCTTAGACAAATTATGGCCTCTCGAGTACCACTGTTTCAACGGAATCCAAATTGCTCTTCAGAAACTTCTTTATCTATTTTATTTTGAATTCTTGCTTGTATTATCTTTAAGAGTTACTTAGTTATGTGACTCATAAGGCTAATATTTGTAATAATTTTGGACATGGTTTTGCTTAAATGCCTTATTAACAACAGTGGCAGCTGGCATAAAAGTGCACTTGCTTTACTAAAAGCTTTATTATGCTCATTTCTGCATGAGCAAGACAAATCTGAAGGGAGCCTTGTTTCACAACAATTACTTCACAAATCTATACAATTAGAAAGCTCAACAAAGTGTAACATTTAAAAAAGGCAAATCTTGTGACAAATATTTCTCATTTACTAGAAGGCACATAGTTTAATTTAAAACAATATTTTCAAGGATTTGTTTAAATTTGCAATAAAATTTTGCAGAAGCATTAGCTACAAAAATCTAACAATGGTTAACAAGCATACAGAAATAGTAAGGAAAAAGTCTCATTTATCCAAAATCAAAAGAGGTTTCCATTAAAGAAATATTGCAGGCTGTCTTCTTTCTTCTTCACGTTCACCGGTGTAAAGTTTTGGTAGTTCATCCCCCGGTGAAATAGTTCCAGAACCTGAGTGTTATACTGCACATTCGTTTTACAGATCCGACTTACTTGTATGCAGACTTTTGCTTCCTTGACTCTCAGGCAGATGCACTCCAACTTTCAAGGAAGCCCCTAATTAGTTTACCCTTATGACATGCTTGTTAGAGAAGCAGTGGGTCTTTTCTTGTCTTACCCACAATGGGGCCCTGGAATCCACATAGGGACTTGCAAGATGTGAGAGAGCCATAAGAAATCTGGACTGCTGCTTGCATCCTTTATCATGAAACTTCAAAGTTCTGTATATAATAACAGAAAAAAATAGTAATATCAAAATTTTGGATGGGCGATCTCAATGCCATGATTGGGCATATAAACATGAGTTATGAAGGGGCCAGGGGAAAAAAATTAACTTGGAATAATGAATAAAAATAGAGAACTGTTCAGCAATTTCTGTACACTAAATCAAAAGGTGCGGCGTCCGTGGCTAAGGCGTTGCGAGTCCGACTCGTAAGCCAGCATACCGCGATCGAAACCCACTGCAGGCTGCGTGGATTTTAGTCGTGGTATGGGACGTCGCAGGTCGACCCAGCCTAAAATGGGTACCAGGATGGGCTGTCCTGGGAAAGTAAAGACAGCCGGCGTAATGCTGACCACATTACCCACAGAGTGCTGATGGTCTGTAAAAATATGGGACGCTCTGCCCATATGCCCGATGCGCCGAAAGGCGTGAAAAGGGATCTTTACTTTTTTTTTTTTACTTTTTTTAAATCAAAAGGTATAGGAAGAAGTGTTTTTGCATGTAAAAGAGTAAATAAAACAATGTGGGTTTCACCAGACCACAATACAGAAAACTAAACTGATATGTACTGACTAGAAATATAGATGATCTCTAAACAAAACACAAGTATAGATGTGCAGACATAGATCTGGATCCCTATCTGATGATAAATAAAAATAGGTAAAATGAATTAGGGAAAGTATGTAATTTTAAAAAACCCAAAAAATGTAAAACAATAAAAAGTAGGATAATTCAGAAACCAAGAACATTTATTCTCATGGTCTCTATAGGATCCAGGTACTGCAAGAGTTAGCAGATCATGGGTGGCAGAATAAATGTTGAGCAGTGTATTTTACACAGCATCACCTCTACTAGAGCATAAGTCAGCAAGTGAATGTGATATTTCACTATTCACGGCATTGCATCACTGCATATTAGATTTTCATGCTGTTGACACACTGGACATGACAGACCTATATTTTTAAAAACCAAGTGGAACTCAATGGGTGATTTCAGGAGCTGTTGTGTGTCAAATCCGTAATTAGTTGAGACACTGCTGATAATAAGTGTGGAAGAGTTAGGAGTACATGAGTTAACATTCATACCTGAGACTATGTCTGCATAAACCAGTACATAGAGGTGAGGCAAGAATCACCATGATTTCTATTAAGTCTTGTCATATACAACCAGTTACCTATGTGTCTACGTGACTGAAGCTACGTCATAGGATAAACTCGGGCAAGTCTCCAGGAGGGAAAACTTGAGTGGGCAGCCGTCCTACTGTGCGGACGAGCTGTGTTCCTTGCTTGTGTTCTGGTTCACGCCGTATGCCGTGGAGACTTAGCGCATTTGCAAAGTCTCAATCCAGTGAATAATGTGTGTGCTGATTAATGCTGTTTAGTATTTCGCACAAGACTGAGTTTAAAAAAATTAGGACAGTGTCCATTTATAGTGCTAACACCCAAATGCAATTGGCTAGTCGGCTCGTTGCAGGCAACTGAGGTATGTTAGCTCATGGGTCTTTTGACTGCAGCGTTTTTTGTCTGTGTCCTCATAGCGCCACTTGTTTTTAATTCTAAGGATGCGTGAGCTAGTGTATTTAATGTAAGCTCGCATTTGCACCATGTGTTTATGGTGATGACATTTTGCAGTGATCTGCATATTGTATTCTTATCTGTGCGTGCTGGTAGGCATAAACATTTTGTCAATTAAATGTACTAGGACGGTCTGCAGTGTCTTGTAGTCACTCCTGTGCTGAACTATACTTGAGCCTCCTGTTCTTGAACTTTGATTATTATCAATAATGACTTGAGGGAGCTGTCAGTGAAGCCCTTACAGCTGAATATCTACATGGCGGTCTGAGATACTTGGCCCCAGCAGTTCCCAACAATTAGAGCAAAGATCTCAACATCACACCATAATATTACCTGGTGCCCTTCTTTTTGGATGGGTTGACCTAGGAGCCAAGGTTAATTTTGAAATTTACTTAAAACTGAAAACTTACTGATGAAATACAGATTTTAGCTAAGTATGAACAGAAGCAAAATGAAAAGTTACCACTAAAGTTCCATGTAACAAGAAAACATTTGGCATTGCATGTACAGTTATCAC
The DNA here is from genome assembly GCA_905116865.2 of Candidula unifasciata. Classification (NCBI taxonomy): domain Eukaryota; kingdom Metazoa; phylum Mollusca; class Gastropoda; order Stylommatophora; family Geomitridae; genus Candidula; species Candidula unifasciata. Next base: position 692,645 of record CAJHNH020002613.1, on the reverse strand, counting down.
TACACTCTGTAAGACAACTATGACATACGTAGCAACTCCCAAATTATTCACTATCTCTCAAATATTCACTTAATGATACAACATAGTATGAGATCATACACATTTTACATATTATGGACACCATTTAAACTAACTACGACTTTCACATAAACTGGCCCAAAAAAGAGAAACCATGTTTAATTTATATATTTAAAAAAAACCACTCCATATATTAATCTGAGTATATATTTGATACAACTGGCTATAAGCGAAGTATTAAATAGTTCCAACTTTTATTTTAAATCCCATACTTTTAAAAATTATAAGAATAATACAAACTCATTCAGTTGTGCATGTTTGCTTGTGTCAGTCAAATGCTAGATTACTAATGACTGCTGTCATATTTTCTGAGAATGTTAAATCAATGAATGGGCAAAAAATACCTCCCCTGAATTTTCTCTCAATGAGCTTATACAGCTGGGAGATTTAGTGCAAGAGAAGCAAATGAGCATAGAGTAAGACTACTTGGACATGCAAGCATTTGTAATAAGCTGTTTTTACAAATGACATCAGTGCACATTTGGTAATCCCAAGTGTGCTGTCCTCCACTGCAGCTGCTATCCCAAGGTACCTCTTCTGACTGTTTCCATGCAAACTTGGTTACATCCATGTTGATGGATCCCATCCTGACCCCGAAGACAGCAGCATTATACAATTATAATCATAGATGACATGAAGAAATTTTGTTTATGATTTATATCTGCCCATTTCTCAATTCTTCACTTTATAATGTTGTAAAGTCAACATACCTGGTGAAAATACTTAGCCTAAAAAGTATATGCACAGGATAAAACCTAACACTCAACTTACAATAAAATGTTTACATAGAACAAAATCTAACAGAAAAGTCACAGCAACATTTTCATTTACATGAATGGTAATGGTGTATATTTAAATATTTAAAAGAGAGCCTAACCGTTGGGAAACAAAATTTGCAAATGAAAATAACTAACTAATCTTCACAAAAGTAAGAAAAGCCAATATCATTGGGTCTCAGCTGTGAGCTGTTGCTGGAACTCCTCTTTGATGACTTGCACAAGAGATGGATTCAAGTACACATCAATGGCTACCATTGCCAGAGCTTTAGCATGTAACAGTGTTGTTACATGGGCAGATTCTGTTTCTGACACACACACAAAAAGCAGCAGATAATTATCATTGATATCTGACCATGTTACCAGAAATACAGGTTGCCAGGCAAAGAAGGGCATCTGACTCTGCCTAAGAACCACTCCCAGGCTCCTCTTCCCCCCCCCCCCCCCCACCCCCCGGTGGAAATTTCCGGTTGTTCATCCTCTTCTAGACTTCAGTCTTGTTACAGAAAATGAGTTTTACATTCATATCCTTAAACAGATATGGCTTATTCGTATGCAGACTACGGGTTCCTAGTCTCTCAGGCAGATGTACGACTTCGAAAGAAACCCCTAATTAGTCAACTCTTACCACATGCTTGTTAGGGAGGCAGTGGATCAGACAGATATACAATCAGAAAGTTTTTGGTACCATCGGATTTGGAATTCTTCGCTTGCTGCTGAGGATAGGGACAGAGCGTTTATGGTAGTTTCCTGAGTGCTATAATGTTGATTCTCAATTCAACATTTAACATTTAAATTAGAATACTATTAGTGTTACATACACTATCCACCATGCATACACAAGCACTATAGCTATCATCATTAATAACCAATCAACACTATGCATACCAATCAGCACAACATACATCATTTCTCATCCAGTATGGGGACAGCCCACTGAGACTGTGAAACAATTATTATTTCTAGCCAGTTTGCTAATGTAAATTCTTCATTCTGGACCTGGAGACCAAAGGTTCCATGGCTCAGCTACTGAGATTATTGCTTGGTATAACACTGTGAGCTGTGAATTTTATGTGGAATGTATTTTTTTTCTTTTGTGCCAATGGCACCTTTGTGTTTTCAAGTGCACTAAAAATGGAGGGTTACCTGATTACATTCAGAATAGCATGTGATTATTTAATATTATATGTGCAAATGCTGGCTGGCTTTTGTGAACGACTGCTTGCATCAGCTGTGAAATGCGATCCTAGTGTGGGACTGTTAGTGTTGGCACATTTGACAGCTGCCGTACACATTTACTTTCAATGTGCGAGCTTCAAGACTTTGCTGGAACTGACATGTTTGTCACAAGTTTTCAAAATGGACAGTGAAGGATATGTTGTATGATTTCTAATGGCATAGGATCGGAGCAGTTATGGGGCAACCCATTTGTAGTGAAGTTGGAACATAAACTGTTGACTGATACATATTTAAAATGCTTTGCAGTGAGCACCAGCACAGAGTTTCCAGAAAGAAAAAAGCCATGAGTACTTCCAGGACAACCAATGAAATGTCTGTGAAAGGCTGCAGAAGTGATCAAAAGAGATAAAATAAAAAATGAGGTCATAAACAGAAAAAGTCGGCACAGAATCAATTCTAAAATACATACAAAGACAGCAGATCAAGTGGTTTGCCCACTAAGAGAGAACATTCACTGAGGCAGATTTAAAATAAACTGATCTGAACTTCTTGGTTGATTCAGCCTAAAATAAATACGAAGAAATGACCCAGGAAGTAAAGGTAGCTGAGCTATATTGGCCATAGCATATACTGACTGCTGATTTGTAAATGAAAATATGGGGTCAACAGGATTGACTTAAAATGGGGGAAATAGGACTTTTTTTGTGTGTGTATACAATACAAATGCTACAACTTACTGGCAATATCTCTGAATTCAGTGGTGTGAAGGCTCACTTCTGTGTTGAGGCTAAACTTTGGATGAATGCTTGGCAGGACACGGGAAACATTCCCCATGTCGGTGGAGCCACCTTGTTTTGACAGCTTGTTCTGATCATGCTCATATACGATGCCAAGAGACTCTCCATTTTCCACATACATGGCAGCCATCTTGTTATTGCTCATTAGGGAATCATAACCTTTGGGATCAAATGCATAGGTTACCTGTTGGGAATAAAATTAAAATAAAAACACAGAACAAATAACATACAATGTGATCTGAGTCTCCTTACAACAGAATAAGTCATATTTCATAGAAACAAAAGCAAACAATGGATCCGAAAAGACTAGGATTGGAAAGAGAGTTGCTGAAGAAAATAAAATAGACAACTGAAATATTTCAGCCTTTTAAAAGAGACAAAACTTATAAAAACTATGAGTCACAAGTGAAGTTTTTTTCTATGGAACATCAGTTGAAAGCACAAGTAAATTAAAAATACAAAAAATGCGTTCTCGTAGTGAATTTAAATAATGCAGACGTAAGCAATACATTAGACAATTTACTGCCTGGCATATTTTACCGTATCTCGCCAGATGCATTATTACAGAGTTAGATCAACATACAATGAAACATACAAAATGAATTCTTTTTTCTGAATTACACAAATCACATTGTCTCTCCGCCTTTCTCTCAGAACCACTCTGTTTCCATGTTATTTACCACACACTGAACAGGAGCTTGCTGAACCTTGTGGAAACTTTGTTAATTAAAAACAACCAATCCGCGCTCTGTGCAAGCAGAAGAAATGTATAGTAAATGTGTAAACCATATGACTACTTTAATCTTTCAGTGATAAGATGATCAATCAATCTATCGAGAAAGACAATGTTTTTTGGGTACTTAAGTGGGAAGAATCCAGTTTTTGTGTTCTTCATTATATGTTATGTAACTCTGTAGTAATGCACATGACAAGATACAGTGAAATACACCAGACAATAAACTGTTTGTGTCTGCATTATTTATACTATTTTACTTTGCGTTTCATTAACCACTGAAGTCAGTATAGAAGTTTGATAATTTCCTCAAGTTACAGTAAAGGAAAGTTCTTTATCTTCTTCTTTGTACTCACCAGCTACACATTCTGGTGAAAAGTTCTGGCTGCTCATCCACATCTGGACTTTAGCCTTGTTCCAGAACTTGAGTTTTGTGTGCACATCCTTGTTTTTTTTTTACAGATCTGGCTGACTTCTATGCATACTGTTGATTCCTTACCTCTCAGGCAGAAGATGCATTATGACTTCAAAGAAAACACCCCAATGAGTAACGTCCTACATAACGTTTGTTGGGGTGGCAGAGGATCAGTTCTCCCTCACCCCACAATGGGTTTCAAGAAACCTCATGGGGAACAATAACATATAAAAGGATAATCATAACATATTAAAAACAGACTGTAACGTATTGATGGATGTCCACAGCATATTATTGTGTGGCTAATATATAGATGGACACAACTGTAACATACTGACAAATGACTATAAAATGCTCATGGATGACAATAGTTTGACTATTCAGCTTCTACAAATGTAAACAGAAATTCATAAAATACCGTGCATCCTGTGGCTGTGGCTGCACCTTGAAAGCAACCACCAAGTCGTCTCTGAATATCCTGAAGCTCTTCACCAGATGGAGCTCTTGCATAATAAAGAAGTTCTGCAGTCTCTGGGATGATGTTGGGCTTGTCTCCTCCATTTGTAATCACCCCTGCAAAATGTTTGCACATGTCAGCACAAAAATGGGTAAGTGGCAACATTAGTCATGTCAGTAGACAGAGTGACTTGAGTAAACATGCTGGCAGAGGGATAAGAAGACAACTTTACTTACTTACTTAGACTCTTACACACACACGAATGCGCGTGCTGGCACACACACACATATATTAATGAACACATAAAAGACACAGGTTGCTGTAGTGTAGGGCCATGCATCTCAACTGACTCAGGGGCCAAAATGTTCAAAAATTGAAATCGTTGCCAGCCAGTGGCCTGGGTCACAGCATAGAAAGATCATTAGTACCATACAATTGGCAGGTGATCCTGGGCTGCATGCTAGGCCTCTGCAGGCCAAAAGTGGCCTGCAGGCCATCAGCTGAAAAGCCCTGCTTTAGTGCGACTGCTTGCTCTCCTGCCAGTAAGTGTAAATAAGTAACCATGTTGACCTCTGCTTCTTACAAAAGCTGTATTACATCAGTTATCAGATTCCTGCCTGCATTACCAGGTACACTCTCATGCATACCTTAGAATTCACCTCCTGCCCTTTTTTCCCAAACCCAATCCTACAACTTCATCAGCATTTATCTATTTCCCAGAATGTTTCTTGGTACCCATTTTAGCCTAGGTCGACCTGGGAGCCAAAGGCATTTTAGGAAAATCTGCCACGATGATCGCAGAATCAGGCAGAAGTATAATATCCCTGACTACTTTATTTTGTAAAGCTCAACACTGCCAGCCATTCCTGCACTTGCCATGCAGACATTATACCTCTAACTCACTTTTTTCCTCGAAGTGTGTTAAAACAAAACAAAGTAACTCATTAATAATAGTTTCAGGAGAATGCTGATGAGATCCAGTTTACTGAGATTTGCTGATGACTCAGTGTATGCTCTGTATTATTACTGAAAGCATGTCTAATATGGCTTGCTGGATATGACACTTAAATATCATTGACATTTAAAGATTAAATACCAGGACCAGAAAAAATATTCACTCTTTTAACAAAAGGCAGTTTTAATTATGGTACATCAGTTTGCAAGCTCTCACAATAACATGCTTAAAGAATACAGACTGCCTACAGTTAATTTCTCCAATCCTTTATGTCTTCACGCTTCTCAGAGAACTTATTTTCATTCTGTCCACCCATGGATTCTGTGCACTATCCTCAAAGACCTAATTTCAGCTACACAAATTAAAAAATGAGTCAGTCACAGATGAAAAGACTGTGACAATATGACAGTCCTTTGTTTCATGTGTTTTTGTTCTTCCATGTTCCTCCTTAAAATGGCAGTTGGTACACAGTTTTGTTTTATAGATAGGCCACAATTCCTGCTTGTTAGTAGGCATTATGTCTATCGCCCACCTCGCTAAAACATACAGCCCTGGAAATCACATGGGGATTCTGATGTACTCAATTATTTAATTTTCTGACAGAACATTAAGACTTACCGTGCACTCTCCATGTAGGCTTCAACTGCTGACGCATGCAAGATACACTCTGATAGCACAACACAGCAGCGTCAAGGGCATTCACACCATTCCAAGGAAAGCTTGAAGCATGTGATGCCTTCCCCTGATATTTGACTTTCACCCTAGTGTTGAGTAAATGAGAAAAAAACATTTAAATGTTCTGGATACAGTGCAAATTATAGCAAAATAACTCAGTGATTCTCGTACTGCAAGGTGGTCGAAACCAATCAAAAGTCAAAAGTCTTTTTAGATATATATGTAAAGTGTAAATTTGTTACATGATCCATGGCCATACTGTTTGCTCCATGGTTCGTTGGGTCTTCTCCTTTGATCCTCCTGTGGTGTCATGGGGAGCCAAGCCCCAATAGCTAAGCTCTGCTCGGTCTTTGTGCCTCCTGCATTGTTTGTCATCGACTTGTAGACAGTTAGCACCTTAGAAGCTAATCCTCTCTGCAATGGAGAGTACGCTAGTGGGCACGAAGCCTACCGGTGCTGGAGAATACGTCAATAGAGAAAAAGTCTCCCTACATGTTATTGTAGGTCAATGGAGGCCAAACACCAGTATGCTTGACAGCAGTAATGACAACACTATTTGGAGGTCAAGCCTCCTCACTGACGGAACATTAGCTACAACAAAGGAGGTTAGTGCTCATGATGCTGGACAGCAGTAGCTATATAAAAATATTCATGTACATGCAACTGTTAGGACAGTAAAATTGTCTACTGTACAGGCACAAACTAGAGTGATGGCACAGACTAGAGAGTGTAGGTACAGACTAGAGAGTGTAGGAACAGACTAGAGAGTGTAGGGGACCTAATTACGGAGGTCATATGCTGCTGAAAACAAGAGCTGGGAGTCAACAAGGGCCACCTGTCGACATTTATGTGTGCTACCCGAGCTGTCAGTTTGTACTGTGTGGCAGTCAACTAAGGCTGTCCATGATGCTGGGGCGCTGACCAAATAAATGGTGACACACTGATAGTCTAGACAGAGTATCAAACCTAATAAAATTTATGGTGAGCTGTCCAGGTGGCACTGTATGGTTGTCAAGACTGGCTACCTGGGTTGTCAGAGCCTATCATGCTGTGATGTGTTCATCTCAAGGCTTCAACAATGTTGGACTTTATAATTTTATTTGTTTTCCTTGTGTTAATGTCAGTGTGTCTTAGTCAAATATAGAGTTTAATTGACTGATCATGCTGACTGAATGTTTGTAAGTTTACACATTCATCCTTCATAAGACTAGACAATTGACAAAATATTATTTATAATGACTGCAGTGAGTGAGCAACAACAGAGGTCCTTTCTCATGCAAACAGGCAGGTATTGAGGCCTGTTTGCTGGGTGAAGAGGGGAGTGAGCTGTTGTATGCAAAAGTCACTTTGGCGTGTAAGCCACTGGCATTCATGCTGTATTGCTGGGTTGTGAAGGTAAACATCTGAGCCATTTAAAGTTTGTACACAGAGGTTGCTTGATATTCATGGGTGACTAAACACATGAATTGTGTGGAGAAAGTGAGATGGACACGTAACTGACCATTGTTGACGTGAGTGCATGGTAGTTTAAGTCAGTCACTTTCAGTCAGCGTAAGTGTTGGACATGTGGGTGAAATGTTCCACTGCCATGGAATGTGGTGGATCATAAGTTTTATTTCAGAATGCAGACTAAGTGATTTTCTAGAATGTGCTGAGCCACGTGTGTTGGGGTCGGCAAAGTTGCGGTTATGTAGCATGCTAGTTGATGGGGTGTGTCTTCAAGTGCTATAGAAGGTGCCGTGGTAACTTTGTGTGTGTTTATTAACGAATGCTGACCGTTAACTAATATGGATTGCCATGGTTAACTGGAGGTTGATTAGTGATATTTCAACGAGTGACTGGGTAGCAGACTGGAGGTCTGGATTGTTTTCACCATGTAGTTCATCTACTTTTGGTCCTCAGATGGTGAGGTCTCTTAGAGGGAGAGCTGTCAGAAGACTGTCACTGCACATCACGAAGATGTATCTGCGCGAACGGGCATGAGCCACTTGTAAATAGTTCGCCAGGGTGTTTTGTCCATGTTCTGGAGACTGCCGATGTCAGTGTATTTGGCAGGAAGTAGTGGGCTGACAGTGAGTCACTGATACCAATTCATCATCGTCACAATGTGTTTATTCATAATAAAGAAACTGATCGCACTTTAAGATCATACTTGGTGTTGTGTATTGTATTACAGCATTATAAGGTTACGATAGGACATGTAACTTGTGGCAGACATACTGTGGATGTTAACTTGTTACATGTGACAGGCTTATTGTAGTGCTTCTCTTGGTTGGCCTTCCTTTACTCCAGAAGAAATCACTATCAGCATGAGCCGTGCCAATGAGAGTGGGTGGCCACAGTTTGTCATCTGAGAGAATCTTGTGTGCATGTACGGAGGACTGATATTTACAAACACGGTTCCCTAGATACTTGGCAAGTGTGTGATTCATTTCCAAAATCAGATGCGTCATCTGCAAGATTCTGTGCCAGTAACAGGCACCTTTTGAAATTTTGCTGATGCAGTCTGAATTAGGATGGGCAATTCCACATAACAACTTGCGATATGCTGGCGATATAGTGTTGATCACTGAAAATAAAACACAACTGCAAGAAGTGATGGAATTGTAACAGAGAGTGAAAACAGGGGTCTTAGTTTGAACAGCAGAAAAACAGAAGTTATGGTAATTACAAAGAAAACTAACCCTCCAAAGTAAATAGGACAAATCTCAAGCAAGCTGATACGTTTAAGTGCCTGGGTACCCTGATAATATCAGATGGAAGATGGAATAAGGAAGTTAAATGTTGAATAGCTCAAGCAAAAGCAGCAATTTACAAAAAAAAAAAAAGAATAGTTTATGCAATCTTTTTTTGTGTGTGTCAACTGAGACAAGAATGGTAATTCTTAAAATCTATACAAATCCTATATTGATATAGAGATGTGAATCAAGGACAGTTAGTAATTAGTGAAAACATTTGGAAGCTATGGAGATGTAGTTTTCTAGATGAATGATGAGAATACCCTGGACAGATAAAAAGTATAACGAAGAAGTTTTAAAAGAAACTGACTCACGAAGAGAACCGATTGCCCACATCAGAGAGAGACAATCTCCATTTTTTGGTCATGTGATAAGAATGAGAAAAATTGGAGTGCATTGTGACGGTAGGAAAGTTAGAGGGGAAGAGAGGCAGAGGGAGACCGAGAGAACAGATGCTGGATGGTCTGACATGGAAGATTGTATATGTTAGAGATGACTGAAAGTATTCGAGACAAAAAGTTGTGGATGCTACGACTACCAACACCACACAGAATGGACTTTAAGAATAATAATAATTCCACACCATGTCAACAAAAAGATCCTGTTGTAAACCCATGGGGAGATATGACATGGAATATGTTGATGTCAGGCGGTACAGTGAGATATGCCAGGTAATAAATTGTGGAATATATTGTTTGTATCCTCATTATTTAAATTCAAAACAGAAACAATATTGTAAAAAATCTTTTTAATGTTTACTTGCTGTAAATTGTCGGTAAAAAGTTTTGGTTTTTCGTCCACTTCTGAACTTGTCTTCTTCCAGAATTTGAGTTTTGCATGCATATCCATTTTACAAATCTGGCTTATCTGTATGCAGACTATTGGTTCCTTACCTCACCGGCTTATGCACTCTGACTTTAGAGAAAATAATCATAATGAGTTGCCTTGTACGACATGCTTGTTAAGGGGCCAGTGGATCTGTTTCCCCCGTTCCCCCCCCCTCCATGGGGTCCTAAAAGCCTCAAGAGAAATATATTAAATTGTAACATTATAATTAGAATAATTATTACAAAGCCTGCAACATTTGAAACAACACCATAAATGATTTACTGGCTCATTGCAACATAGACTGGCTTGGGCAGGTTGAACTGTGAAGGGTGAGCCATCATGGCAATGTCCAGGTCCTTGTAAGCTCCTACATTTATCAAGTCAATCTTCCCGCCTCCACCTTCCTCTGCCGGGCAACCCAGTACTGTCACCTTGTGAATAAAGAGAAGTCAATTAATTCAACAATTTCCATACACAGCACTTTGTCTCTCATCAAATATAAATATGTATGAACATCATTATCATTAAGCAGTATCTACCATGTTTACATGTGTATAGGCTGCATGTGTGTACAGGCCTCATCCAATTTCTGGGACGATAATATTAGGAAAAATAATTTTCTTAGAATTTCCTTGGGAGATCAAAACTGAAACAGTAGTGCCTGTAAGCAGCGATAGATGGGAATTCCACGGAGTGAATTTAAAGCCAGTTGTAGCTGGGCAAGTCACTTTATGGCGAAAAATTACCTGGTGATTCATTTGCGGACAACAGCAGTGCAGCGACTTCCCAACACCTACCAGGAGAAATTGCGCTTCAAAGATTTACTTTAAAGTTACAGAAAACACACAGCTACAGCATAGGGGCAATTGGGAATTAGGATGAAACTCTGATATTTGTCTAAATGCCAGGTAAAACAACAGTGAACAAAGCTGCCGAAAAAAACAGTGCATTTTCGAACTTCAAGAGCAGAAAAACAGAGGTGGACCACCATGCTAGGTATCACTGCTGACGGACACAAACTCTCAGCTTACATAATTTTTAAATGTAAATCCATGCCAAAGGAGAAGCTACCACCTGTGATACTGGTAAGAGTGAAAGAGTAAGGGTGGATGACTGAAGAATTGTGATACTGTTTATTAATCAATTGCGAACAAGTAACATGTAGTTAATATCTCAAATATAAGACGAACTCTATTTTTTATCAACGATTTTCAGTAAAAATACTGCAGTAAATAAGAAATTTCTATACATGCAGGATTTTTTTTCTTATTCTTGGTGTTTACCATGTTGTCCAAAGAAGCTGCAAATGTATCATTTCATCTTGTGAATGTGACTCAATTCTGCAAATGCTATGACCTGTTCCCTAGAAGCCTAACTAATGGTTGCTGGTTTTTTATTTTAGCACCTGCACAATGTTTAGGAAAAATATGGATATTAGCATATTTTCTAAAAGTGGCATTTTTCTTGTCAAGACATATTTGCTTTAGCTTTAGCGTTAAAATTCTGATCAGGTCACACGGGTGATGATGCGAGTCATGCGATATATTTTATAGGCCCCGGGAAAAGTATTCTATTTAATGCTTCACTCCATTTGATTTTAATGATTACTGCCTCAAAATATTTCTACATTTTGTTTTTAAAATGTAAATAAATATGTTTGTAAAATCTTGTTATTTCTGACTTGTGTCAAATGACTGCTTTTTAAAAGGATTTTTCCCCCCAGGAATTCCCATGGGGTCCTGCATGTTTTAAGTATTTCGGGGACAAAAGGGTTGAACAACCTTTTAATGTTGAAGTGTCAGTGACTTCCATGTGTTAAAAAAAAATAATTGTACTGGTGTTATACATGCTTATAAAGAATTTTTTCACAAGTTATGGTCTGGGAAAAATTAAACAGTTTGTAAAATTTATTGGCCATCACAAATGCTTGAACACAGCTGACAAACTTTTCCTATATCCTTTTAGAGTTAAACCTTATCACTAAGGTCTTAAGTTGCAACGTTGTAGAATTTGTGACATATTACTGATGCAGTGTCTATTGAAAAATGGCAAAATAATGATACTGCTTAATGTAATAAGTGTTTGGTGTCTTAGGGTTAACAAAAAAGAATACGATCGGATAAAGAAACTTTAGAAACAATTAATAAAAAATGGATTAACTCTACGAGACCCCTTCTGCGGTAATTTCCTAATCTGCTGCTAAATTGCTGTACCTCATTGTCGGTACTTTGCATACTAGGTGAAAACAATGTGTCACAAAATAAAAATAACTAGTCAATCATAGTCAGACCTCATGGACAGTCATTACAGATGTATGCACACGTGTGTTTAGATTTACTTTGTGTGGTTTAACGTGAAAAAATTCAGAAAATTCACAATGAAACGAGTGGCTGATGAACCAAGCACTTCAACAGGAAATTAAAGTAGGTCTAGAATTTCCACAGTCCAACAGGTGATTGATACTTTGGTTTATTCAGCGGGGTCATAATTTCATGAAGAATATGTTCACAGCTGAAGTCACACAGTCAGTGAGAGCTCAAATGATGAGGACAATCTTGAAAATTATAAATCTAAAAATAGATCGATAGTAGAAGGATTCGTGTCCCTCAAACAGCAACATCTGGTGCTCACTTTGTGAAACAAGGCTGATCCTGCTGGGCGGATTGGCAAACAGGTGAAAATTGGCGCTAAAATTTGGCGATAAAAGGTTGACCTATTTTCTATAACGTCTCCAAGTTTCATCTTACTCTAACCATTTGCTTGCATGTAAGTAATATTTGTGTATATCATGTTGGTTTTTTCGTGTTAATGCCCATGAGCTCAGGTATAGTGGGCAATTAGGTTCAGGACCTCAGGTCTGGTAGGGTTAAGGCTAAAGTTGGATGAGTTAAAAGCACAGAAACGTGCAAAAGAGTTAAATAAATAAGGTAAAGGTCAGCATTAGCGGCATGGAGGTTTTGAACTCAGTTTGACAATCACAACTGTATTGGGGTTTGAAGAAGCAGAGCAATTAGGCAGTAGACTGCTGTGAATTGATCTGGACAAAGGTTTGAGAGCAGTGTATCATCCAAAATGTAACGATAAACTACTAAATGTAACAACTGCCCAGCAAATCTACATAATGGCCAATAATTCCTGGGGGTTGTTTTGCAGCATCCTGTAAAAAAATGTTACGAACGTTCGTTTCAAAAACAAATTATTTTAAAACATGTAAATACAGGAAGCAGTTAGACAAGGGGTCAAGGACCTTTCCGAGAGGCCACGATGGGAACAATGTTCTACAAAAGACTTATTATATGATAATGATGATAGATCATCACAGTAAAAGGACCCTTTTCCCCGCCCCTTGAGCACATAAGGTATATAGACCAATCAGCACTAAGTGGGTCGTGTGGTCAGCATCACACCAGCCAGGACATCCTAGCATGTCACATTTTTATTTACATGAAGGACAGAATGCCACTGTTTTTGGTGTAATATGTCTTGGATTTGTTGAAGTTTCACTGAAGCTTACTTTTCCTTTCACATTTCCTTTATCCAAGACTTCTTTGATGCCAAGTGCAACAGACAATCCCAAAATTGCTATAAGATTATGTCCACATGCATGACCGATTCCAGGCAGAGCATCATATTCACACATCACACCTTGAATGGAAAAACAAACATAATATAAATACGCATTCATTTTTTATATGTTTTTCTATCTATCTATCTATACAAAATAAATTTAGTGTTCTCTACAGGAACCATTGTTCACAGTAGATCCAAAAAATAAAATACCACTAACCCTATAGTATATATAATGAATATTACATAAATACAGGTTACATGCTGCTGTAAAGATGATGAGATTTTAAGCATTTAGCTTATCTCCCTTAGATTTATTATAATAAGAATTTGGGAGAACAGAAAGATTACGATTAAAACACAAACTCTTTGTCTATCAGGATTGTGTTCTCAGCACTCTTCTTTACAGCAGTGAAACTTGGTCCAATTTATACGTATCAGAGAAACAACTAAATAGCTTTCATGTGCGATGCACAGCAAGAAAACTAGACTTTAGGTGGCAAAACTAGATCACAAACACTAAGGTAGTGGAAATAGCAGTCTTTAAAAGCTCACATGGCTTAAGTTACACAAGGAAGACGTACAATAGCAGAGTCCCTATGGACATCCTCTGTGGTGAATAAAGATGAGTAAATGGTGTCAAAGTCAGCCTCTGCCATGATATAAAGATATGTGCAAGTGGGACATGAATGATACATGTAATACAATTTATTCATAGAAATAAACTGCCATGGACTGTATTTCATTGAGTGGGGAAATTAAGAAAGGAAAAGGAAAAAGAGAATAAGATTGCTGAAGGTTAAGATCTTAGAAGAAGCCATTAAATACATGCAATGGCAAACAGCCGTCCTGAAATCCCAAGCACTAACTGTGGCTGGCATTCCTTAATGCAAGAGAGTCTTATTGGTCACATTAGCTGTTCACCACGCATTAACTTTGATTGGCATTCCTTAATGCAAGAGGATCTTGCTGGTCATATTAGCTGTGATTGGCATTCCTTAATGCAAGAGGATCTTGCTGGTCATATTAGCTGTTCACCACGCATTACCTTTGATTGGCATTCCTTAATGCGAGAGGATCTTGCTGGTCATATTAGCTGTTCACCACGCATTAACTTCGATTGGCATTCCTTAATGCAAGAGAGTCTTATTGGTCACATTAGCTGTTCACCACGCATTAACTTCGATTGGCATTCCTTAATGTGAGAGATCTTGCTGGTCATATTAGCTGTTCACCACTCATATTAGCTGTTCACCACGCATTAACTTTGATTGGCATTCCTTAATGCGAGAGGATCTTGCTGGTCATATTAGCCTTTCACCACCCATCAGCTGTGACTGGCATTCCTTAATGCCAGAGGATCTTGCTTGTCACACTCCCCGTTCACCATGGGCTGTGGATCCCCTGCCTTCCTATAGACCAATATAACGCTATCCTCTAGAGAAATGAAAAAGTGCTAACAGAACAACATAACATTATAATTAGTACATTAGGAGCAAACAATATTTTGATTGTAGGTATAATTTGAGCACATTTCAGCATTTGTAATTAATGTTTTTGTTGTCGATGTTTACCTTTTAAAAGATGAATGATCAAATATTGTGCCGAATCAGTCAGATCAGAAGAAAAGAATGGCAAACAGGCCTTCTTGCCCTTTTCCTAATCTTTTGAATACAAAGTTCCCTTGTTCTGTCTTCACATAGATAATGAACAATCAACTACATGGCTATAGAAATCAGCTGCAATATTTAATCTTAAGCCAAATGTGTTTTATTCCCTTCACTTTGTTTGTGTTAACTTCAATGTACTTCTTTTTATAAAATGCAGTTTTTACCTGTCCTAGTCAGTTTTTTTTAAAATCTTTGATACATTATGTATCTGATATTACACATGTGCCTAGACAATTCAAATTCTGCACTTGCCCCCAAATAATGATACCTTTAGGCAAAACCTGTTACTTTGATAATAATGAACTTATTTTAAAATCTGAGAGCCTAAAATATATGACATATATAACATTAGTGAAAAAAATATGTTTAGGAAGTTCAAGTAATCTGTTATGGTGAGTAGTATAAGGAATCTCTCTCAGGTGAAGTGGTTAAGTCTTAGCCTCTGCCCTGAAGGTTATGGATGAAATTTTGGACTGCTGTTTGGTTTGAGAATGCAGGTGTTTTAAAGTTTGGGATTTACTGTTGGAGCTGTGGAGTTTGTGCTCTGTGTAACACTCTCGCGGGTGACCAGTAGCCCTGTGGAGACAGAGTCATACGGGAAAAAGTCTCGTGCATTGAAGTCACAACTCTCGCTTTACAACACACTTTTATTGTAAAAGAATATTTTGTGCGGCCCTCAGGCTGTTTCTCTTCTGGAATATAACTGACCTATATTTGGAGAATCATTGCTCAGCTCGCTGCTTGAAGCTGTAGCTCTGAAGGCAGTCTCAAGTTTATAGTGTTTGTCCACCTGAGAAAAGAATGGCAAATGTTGAAATAAGATATTATCTTAGCTCACAATAAAGGTAAAGGCAGTTCCCACAGCATATACCACCACAGGGAAGTGAAGTGTTAGGACTTCACATATTCTGGGCCATGAAATATGAGGTAAGATGCCCAGTTCCCATTTCTCATCATTTTTCTTTCCCATACAATTCCCAGAAGATTATGGAAATAGTCTTATGCTATTTTAATGAGTCCAGGTCAATCTTACAGTTGTATGGTCTGGACAAAATCCTGCCTAATCTGGGGATTAAGCTAGGATGACTTTAAGGTTAAAGTCTATCTTATTTCCTTCCACACAAGCAATGTCAACATGCAAAAACTGTTACTTTTATAAACTACTCTATCCCAAGTAATATGAATTGATATGGCCTCATTAAAACTCAGCCTTGTGACTGTGAGGTAAGTGCATTGAAAATAATGCCACATACTAAATGGTGCCCTCACAATGTTGGAGATAACTGGAGGACGAGAAGAAGTAGAAGAAAATATCATTACAAAATTGTGATCTTGAAAAAATGTTTCTTCTTATCTCGATCTATGGCAGTGGTTCCTAAACTGTGCACTGCGGTGCCCAGGAGAGCCACGACCTCTTCACAGGGGCGCCACAAAATATTATAAAAGCTTCATAATGAATTAAACCAAGACACAAATAGTCATACTTTTACTTTGGTTAGGGCACTGTAGAAAAACTTTTATTGAAAAAAAGGGTCGCACCCAAGAAAAGTTTGGGAAACACTGATCTATGGAGTTACTTGCTCTTGAGACCAGCTTTTTTGAATTCTTTTTTCAAACTCAATATGATGAAGTGCATAGTGTTATTTGGTTTATGGTTTTTTTTATAACTTTTCTCAGACTTGATTGACGTAAAATATCGAACCCTCTGAAGGAAAAAGGGGCACGAACATGGGCATTCCCTTCTATTCAAGAAGATATTAAAAAACAAACGTGATATATGAGCTTTGGTTCTGGTTTCTGAAAGGGAATATCTGTGAGATAAAATCTTATTACCAATTTACAGATGTTTGCAGGAAGCCTACAGGACTTGGTTTAAAATCTACATCTCCCCGTATGAGTTCCCTGACCTATTTTGGAGGCACACAAAAAAGAGTAGACCCACTGCTCCCCCCCCCCCCCCCCCCCCCCCCCCCCCCCCAACATTCTGCATATAAATAAGCTACATTTGTAAAACAGATATGCATACACAACTAAAGCTCTTGAACAAGACCAAAGTTCAAAAGTGACAAACAATCAAAACTTTCCACCGGAGTTTACAGCCCGTGAATGCTAAGACGAAATCTAAAATGAATATCACCATATTCTGATTAGTGATCAAGGGTTGTGGGGGTGAACAGTCGATCATCCAGAACTTTCCCGGTGGCACTGGCTGTATCAATTCTGTGTGAATGTATACTGTGTTTAATGTCCTCAATCTATTTTCTTCTTGGGTACCTTTTTGCACTCACAATAGATTTTATTAAGACAATATTCTGGTAACTGGCAGTGCTGCAATGAATAACATACATTTCAAAGAATACTCTGTAACAAGATAAGATATAGAATATCACTCTATACTGACACCGATGACAAGAGTTGCACTCACAAGAAATCCTTTACTCTCTAGAAAGTTTGTGAGGACTTCATGAGCATGGTGTTCTTCAAAGCACAGCTCTGGATGTTCCCAGATGTCCAGGCTAAGTGTTCGTAAATTAGAGCTCTCTTTGTCAATAGCTGCACAAGCAAGAGACTTAAGATTGGACATGCTGCGGCACTGCAATAGTGAAAGAAAAACATTATATGAAATGTTTAATAATTTCAATGTGTAAATATTATTTCATAGCTTTATAGCATTTTTTTGTACAACAGCTGTAATGTTTTACATTTTTATTTTAAACAGAATATTAGAACAATATTTGGCTGTTGTCTTTCAATTAGTGAGAATACTCAGCCAACAGATTTCAGACCTGGACAAGCAATGACAGACTGCTACCAGGTGTGATCAAATGAAACTTATCAAAAGGGGTTTATTACAAACATAAGAAAGGTATCTTAGCGTGTGTGACAGAATTAAACAAAGCAACCTAAGGAAACAAGTATACACCTGGGATTTTCAAAAAAGTCAACCTAGGCATTTAGGCACACATTTCCCAGCTGTACTATTACGTAATTTCCAGTTTCTGCTAGTACTGATGCACAAATTTCAGTTTCTGCTGGTACCATATGGTTTCACAAATTCTAACTTCTGTTAGTACTGATGTATTGTTTCAGAAATACTAAATAGAATATTTATATACTAATACTGTTACCTATTATTATTGCTCTAGGATAAGATCAAAGTTAAAATGTTTAATTCTAATGACAAATCAGTACTGTTGTATGGAGCAGAAACATGAAGAGCAACTAAGCCAATTGCTAATAAACTACATTCATTAACTGGCGCCTGCACAGAATAAAGGGAATTAAATAGTATGATAGAGACATTAATGTAGAGCTTTGGAAGAGAACTAAACAGTGGACCATGAGGTGAAGAAAAGATGCTGGCGTTGGATATGATGCATTATGACAAAACCTGAGAAAAAAAAAAAAAAAAATATATATATATATATATATATATATATATATATATATATATATATATATATATATATATATATATATAATATATATATATATATATATATATATATATATAATAGAGCTGTACCAAAAATTCACTTCGGGGCCAAATAGTGGACTTAATAACTATTCGGTATTCGGCCAAATAGTGGCGGTCGGGCCGAATACGAATAGTGATTTCTGTATACGATGGACTGAAATAACTCTCTCATTGACACAATAGTTGCTGTTGCTTCAGTCTGTCGCAGTGGGGGAAATTGCGACCCGGTTGCGTGGTACAGCAGCTGGCAAGGTCTTTGCCTGCTGACTCGACTGAGACATTACAGCAGAGGTTCTCAAAGTGGGTGGGTGTGCCAGGGGTGCCGCGGCGTAAATCAAGAAAAGTCGGCTATAAATTGTGACATCATTAAACAAGGCATGAAGATACTTAAAAGTTAAAATTTAAATTATCTTTCCTTGTCACTGTCGAAAAGAGTTTTTTCCTTGTTTCACATTCAAAGTGTATCATACTGCATAAAATGCCAACCACAGCGTGCTAAAAATTGTCTTTGTATTTATCTCGAGGTGCAACTGATCCTCCATCTGTTTCCGTGAAGGTGCAGTGGATAAGTAAGACTTTTTAAAGTGGAAAATGTGGTCTGTACAATAGTCACTGTTAGCCTCGTCAAGTAAGCACTTATATTTAAAGGCAATGCTTTGTAATTCTTGATAATCGGTAGGCAGGCCAAACAATTGCTTGAGGCCTCAGAGATGTGGTTTTACAGAACAATGCTTAAAATACCCTGGACAGCATAAAAAAAGCAACAAAGAGGTTTTGAAAGTTGCGGGAGACCGAAGACAACTAATCACAGACATCAGAAGGAGACAGTCATCATTTTTTGGCCATGTTATGAGAAGAGGGAAAATGGAACATGTGGTGACCACTGGAAAGATCTGTGAAAGAAGGGATAGAGAAAGACAATGAGAGAAGATTCTTGACAGTCTTGTTGCATAGCAAGGAGGTGTGTCAGCACACCAACTAATACATGCTGCAAGAGATCGCAGATTGTGGTGAGGCATGATCGCCCACGCCAGTCACCAAGGCACCTGATGATGATGAAACACTATTCGTATTCGACTGAATAGTTATCTCGCTATTCGTATTCGGCCGAATAGTGAAAATCACTATTTGGTACAGCCCTAATATTTATATATATATATATATATATATATATATATATATATATATATATATATATATATATATATATATATATATATATATATATATATATATATACATACATACATACAAAAATCGTCTGCAATTTAACTCGACCAGGTATCTCAGAATTATTACCTGCACATAATACCTAAGTCACATACATGCCCAGATCATTAATTTTTAATTTAAAAGGAAATATTAAATGTAAATGATTATTTCTTTCCATACTGAGTGAATCCCAATGTTTACTAGTTTCTCTTCATAGGATGTGCTTTTCCAATCTCTTTATTTGTTATCTTCACCAACTCTCACAGTCTAGTCATCCATTATATTCTATCCTATGCAATATCATGGATAGAATCCAGTCCAGATCCTTTGGCCTCTCTCAGCAATACCTGACATAGGATTTTTTTTTAACAACCTCATTTCCTGAGTCCATCTGTTTACCATATTGCAAATTTCTGTAGCACACTTTTCATTTACAAGGTGGGGTAGCTGGCCCCATACCCAACCCTGCTCCATTCACATCCAGGACTGGGACTAGCACCGGCAATTCCTCATCTTGCTGGTACATTAAATGTTAAGGGCAGTAATATGTTAAGGGCGGCAAATTGTTAAGGGCGGTAAAATGTTGACAGCAGCAAAACAATCACCGGGTGTTTATCGTTTGTGTGATGTCCTGGTGGGGTACAACTTACCTACCTACCTACCTTCTGCCAAATAATTCTCATTCCCTTGTGGGATGCAATTTTTAGTTATTTTGAAGCCCCACTCTGGCTTTTGCGGGGTCCCTGAAGTTAGCCGGGCCTTAAATATGGCCTAACAGATGAACATGGTTTCCAGGACCTCTCCACGGGTGATCCTCATCTGCATGGTGGTAATTTGTGTCACCAGGTGTTTATCGCTTGTGTGATGTCTTGGTAGGGTCCAACTTACATACCCACCTACTTGTGCCGAATTAAAACTGTCATGCCCCTTGTACGATGCAATTTTTATTATTTTGAAGCCCCACCCTGGCTTTTGCCAGGGGCCACAATATAATCTAAAGGATTAACACAGTTTCCGGGACCTCTCCGCGTGATGCTCATCATCCGCATGGTAACACTTTGTGTCACTGGGTGTTTATCGCTCTGTGTGATGTCCTGGTGGGGTGACATTTTCTTGGTTACTTGTGCCGACATTTATAATGTTTATGACTTTCTTACTATTTCTTTTATCTGAGTTTCATACTTCTTTTCCCATCTGCTGGGATTTAGCTGAAATGAAACTTACCAAGATCAGGAGATTGGAATCAGTTCTTAAAGCGCAATCACATGATTTTCTCTGCAGTTATCATATATTTATGTCTTCAAACAAATATTTTTACCTTTGTAACTTGCACATTTATTTAATCGGTTGTTTACTCGGTTAAGTTGAAATATTTCAATACAGTTAAAATAACAAATATCAATGTAAAGGAACAGTTCAACGTTGATGCAAACAATTAGTTACAACAATTTCGCTATGAAATGGTGGATCATTGAAAAAAAAAGAAATACACAGGGGCGGCATACATGCTAAATTCGTCCCAGACTGCCATATTATAAATCACCAACTATAGCGGTACCTTCTACTAACTACTAACAATGAATAATCGCTGTGTCTGTGATATGCCAACATGATACGACTATATTATGATATTCCCTAAGTATAATAGGATCATCAGCCAGCTTATTTTTAAAAAAAAATCAGCGACTAGCTAGTCACTAACTTTACCGTGTAGGTTCGAAATAAAGGTAAATAATGACATGTAGCACGGGCGATTCGCTTCATATGCATTGCACATTGGAACTAGGCATTAGACTTCGTGATGATACATAAACAGTGTGTTATCATTTCTCCAGCAGTCGACTGACTCTCTTTTCGTGCTACACATGTGCAAGCTAGACCTTGACAGTTAAAAATTATATCCACCTTGTACCTTTTTCATGCCTCTCCACAATCTGCCATCCACAACTGCGTGTATCAGTTCGTGTGTTGACATCACTCCATGCATGACAAAAGGATTTCAAGAATCTTCTCACGCTGTCTTTCTCTTTCTGTTCTTCGACAATTTTTTTTAACTTGTTACATGTTCTATTTTTTCCTTTTCTCACAACATGACCCCAAAAAAAGATGATCCATCTATTTGGGCAGTTACCGCCAAGGAAGCATGCCTGGTCAAATTCAGTTACTTTTGCTTTTGATGTTAATAAGGGGTTTCGGAACAGACAGGAAACGGTTGTGATAGCACATGATCTTGAGGATGCCTACAAATAAATTAGATATGATATTTTGATATTTACGCTCAGGGCGTGGCTGTTGAACTGGATAGCAGTTTTCATGCATTTACGTATGGGTATATGGACTTCAGAACCATATACTATTGCCCCGGGACTACCCCAGTG
Organism: Candidula unifasciata; assembly: GCA_905116865.2. Taxonomy (NCBI): domain Eukaryota; kingdom Metazoa; phylum Mollusca; class Gastropoda; order Stylommatophora; family Geomitridae; genus Candidula; species Candidula unifasciata. Next base: position 670,709 of record CAJHNH020002613.1, on the reverse strand, counting down.
TTCTGCAATTTCAACGTGTTTATAAGCAAGACTGCAGAACTTGAAGCACCAAGTGCTGGAAGGATACTAACATTTGCCAATGATGATCTTTCACATAGGCAGGGGAGAGATAGGTGTCGGATAGCCCAAGAACTACAGGCAACTGTCGACAAAGTGACTGACTGGTGTACAGAAATGAGTGCTGTCATCAACTCAGAAAAGGCGACTGTTTTGTGGTGCTCTCTGGACAATAGAATTGTAAGAGCTAATGTTCCAAGCCTCACAATTAATGTCAGAACCATCAAAAGAGAAACCAAACAGTGGTACATGGGTATCATTTTCGATAGAAGCCAGTCCACCAGGGATCATGTGGAGGAAGTTGCCGTGAAATTCTAAAAAAGGACTCAAGATTATGACAGCAATGGACATGAAGCCATGCGGGTATTTCTGGGATGTACAAGAGATACCCTGCTAGTATGTATGCGATATATTCTTGCACTGCCTACTATTGCAGATAGGCTCTATATTCCTCAAGCAAAGTCTTATCTCAGAGTAGCTGCAGACAAAAAGCCCCTCCTACATGAAGCCATAGGTAGAGCTAAGGGCCACAGACTGAAAAGAGGAAGGTCTTGGTTTGCGCAGGCCGAAGACACAATCAGACATGTGTGCAGGCTTGATAAATTTGGGCGAGGAGAGGAGTAAGTCGGAGCAAGAATAAGATTTGTGTAGGGTTCTAATCACTTTAGTTCGTGAGTGAAAAGACTACCCAGCTGGTGTTGTAGAATCAGAAGTTCAACAAATGATTCAAGACAATTCCTACTCAGGTGATTTGATTATCTATACAGATGGCTCTGTGTTGAGAGGCATGGGGTTCATAGCAAAAGCGAATGGACGTCGCTTATTGCAGCAAAGCCTGGCATGTGATATGACAACGTCTAGTTTGAGAATAGAGGTGGAGTCAGTCACTGTTGCCTTCCGCTGGCTTAAGAATCGGCTGTACACACATGTCGTAATTGTAACTGACTCACAGAGCATGTTGAGAAAGGTGGAGACAAGTATGCTCTGTACAGAGTGGCAAGCATCGCTTCAGAGGTTCCCGGGTAATTAGCGTCCTTTGGATATTCTCTCCATGTCATGCCAGTGTGTTGGAAAATGAGCAGTGAGATGGACTTGCTGGTTCTGCACCACATGGTAGGGAAATCGATGAACTTTTATGACAAGCTAAATGTTGTGAGGGCCCTTTGAGAACGATTAAATAGAGTGCGGAGGATCAGACAGATCATTACGGTCTGAGGTAAATCGCTCGGCAAGGAGTTACTGAGGGATCTGGCGAACGCTCAACACTCAATAGAAAGGGGAGACGGATGTACAATCAGACAGTTACTGGAATTGGAACTCGTCGCTAGCTGTTGAAGATAGGGACGGGGTGTTTATGGAATGTCCCCGAGTGCTGTGATGTCAATGTTAATTCAACATTCAACATTCTTCCAAAGCTCAACCTTAATGATTTGGTGACACCATTTAATTACCTCCATTCTGTGCAGGCATTCGTTAATGAATGTTTTCAGGTTATTATCTGTGGTTGTCTCTCATTAGTTAACTTTTCTCGTCATAAAATATCTAGAAAATTACATCTGCATCTTTTCTGCGACACATGAAGTGGAACAAAAATAAAGTTACACAGAAGAAGACAATGTAGTAGTAGTAGTAGTAGTAGTAGTAGTAGTAGTAGTAGTAGTAGTAGTAGTAGTAGTAGTAGTAGTAGTAGTAGTAGTAGTAGTAGTCGTAGAAGTAGTAGTATTAGTAGTAGTAGTAGTAGTAGTAGTAGTAGTAGTAGTAGTAGTAGTAGTAGTAGCTAGTAGTAATTAGTAGTAGTAGTAGTGTTAGTTTTCATAGTAGTTCCGTAGTTAGTAGTAGTAGTAGTAGTAGTAGTAGCAGCAGAGTAGTAGTAGTAGGGTAGTAGTAGTTAGCGGTAGGGTTAGTAGTTAGTAGGGTAGTAGTAGGGTTAGGGTAGTAGTAGGTTAGGGTTAGGGTAGGGTTAGTAGTTAGTAGCGGTAGTAGGTAGTTAGGGTTAGTAGGGTTAGGGTTAGGTTTGGGTAGGGTTAGGGTTAGGGTTAGTAGTAGGGTTAGGGTAGGGTTAGGGTTAGTAGTAGGGTTAGGTTAGTAGTAGGGTTAGTGGTTAGGGTTAGGGTAGTAGGGTTAGGGTTAGGGTAGGGTTAGGTAGTAGTTAGGGTTAGGGTTAGTAGTTAGGGTTAGGGTAGGGTTAGGGTTAGGGTAGGGTTAGGGTTAGGGTTAGGGTAGTAGGGTTAGGGTTAGGGTTAGGGTTAGGGTTAGGGTTAGGGTAGGGTAGGGTAGTAGGGTTAGGGTTAGGGTTAGGGTTAGGGTTAGGGTAGGGTTAGGGTTAGGGTTAGGTTAGGGTTAGGGTAGGGTTAGGGTTAGGGTAGTAGGTTAGGGTTAGGGTTAGGGTTAGGGTAGTAGGGTTAGGGTTAGGGTTAGGGTAGGGTTAGTAGTTAGGGTTAGGGTTAGGGTTAGGGTTAGGGTTAGGGTTAGTAGTAGGGTTAGGGTTAGGGTAGGGTTAGGGTTAGGGTTAGGGTTAGGGTTAGGGTTAGGGTTAGGTTAGTAGTAGTTAGGGTTAGGGTATAGGGTTAGTAGTAGGGTTAGGGTTAGGTAGGGTTAGTAGTAGGGTAGCAAGTTTATAATATCCACATATGCACATCCCTCAAAACAACAACATAATTCTTTTACTTGAGACCAGTGCTGGAACACGGACATTCACACAAACCCAAAGGGGAACACACATATACACCCCACACACGCAAACACTCACACGCAGATACTCACAGTTACACATTTTAGTTCAGTGCCAGAGAACGCACATGAAACAAGAACTCTAGAAGGTGACTGCGATGACAACTAAATAACGATGTGAAGAGGCGGCACCGACGTCAGCCCAACACCCAACGGCTGGTGACCAGAACTCAAGAGAACATCGCTGACACACTGAAGACAGTGCCAGAGCTGGGGATTTTGACACTCTTCATCTGCCAGTGTGGATAAAGCAGAAGGCAACATTCAAGATGTTTTTGTATTTCGCGTGGTAAGTTTTAGCAAATAGACCATTACACATGAAGTCGTTCCTTCTGCACAAGTAATAAATATTTAACCAATGTTGCATTTATATTGTAGTTTATGATTTATTAATAGAACTGAAGCTACGATGTTTGTGACAAATCCATACTTGCTTTATCATCCACAAGATATATAGAAGTGTCAACAGGCAAACTGACAACTGAAACAATCAATCAATAGGGTGTCGTCTTCACAATGTAGTATCTGGCTGCAATGGACCTCTATCACCTCTCTCTCTCTCTCTCTCTCTCTCTCTCTCTCTCTCTCTCTCTCTCTCTCTCTCTCTCTCTCGTTCTAGTTGTAGATCTTTTTCAGACTGTTGCTCGTTCTGTTCTTGATGTTTTCATTCCACATATATCGTTGCCTACCTCTTGACCGTGCACATTCATTTTTTCTCTCTGGTTAAAATTGTATAACAGTGTGATCGACCTATGCCTTTTGATGTGTTCGAAATATTTTACTCGTGTCATTCTCATGCGCCCCCCCCCCCTCTTTCCCACTCGTTCTCCCCCTACATAACCTTTGCCTTTGTCGATAGACTGCTAGACTGCATAATAATAGTGTCTATCAGTTAATGTGAGCCACAGTAACATAGTTGTTTGGCGTTTGCATAGCCGACATAAAGTTTATTTATTTGTATTAATCTATTTTTCACTCCATGATCGCATTCTCTAGAATTAGCATCTCAATAATAGAATCAGGCAGGTACAAATCCCAGAATTCCCCTTCAACCGCAGAGCTATATATAAAAATATCAGTTATATGGAGCACTACAAAACGGCCATTAAGTGTCTTGTAGTCCAGTGTAGGTGGGTCTAAGAGATGCCGAAATGTTTTGTATTCGAATCTGCATTTACATAAAATATTCATGGACCCCAGATCCTTATGGTGTATGGTACCAGGTAATGATGGGAAGTAAATGTGACCGGCGTTATGCTGAGTGTCGATTGTTTTATGACAAATGTGGGTCTGGCACTGGCTGCCCCACACACCCATAGTAAACTAAACGTCTCTTTTTCACGTCTATTTGACATATAGGGCTAGACCTATATTTTATAGACCAATCGGCACTCCTTGGGTGGTGTAGTCCGCCTAAACACCAGCTGCCTTTACTTCCCATGACTGTGTCTGGTACCCATTTCAGCTGGATAGACCTGAGAGTCAAAATCATTTGAGAAAAAAGTCCGGCTCCGCTAGGGTCTGAAACCATGACTTTCTTCTTCTTCTTCTTGTGTTCGCTTTCTGATTTACACCGACAGACAGGTTCTTGTGATAAACTTGACTGTTTTTATGAGTTTCCTTTTAGTCCCATACAACTTTGCGTGCAGTGGTGACTCAGTGGGTTAGTATTCTCTTCCTAATGGGCTGAACAAGGGGCAGTCTCTGCAGAACATGTTTGTAGAATCTGCACATACAGCCCCCCTTCAAAGGCACAAAGGTTCAACTACTCAGACGAAGCCTGTGCACTATGACTGGTTTAAGTTTGTTAGGTCCTGTCCTGAGGTCGTAGGATAATGACCTGCCCATTCGAATCTGTCAAGTAAGTTATAGTCATCTCTGGCCAGGGGCCTAGGTAATGATGGGAAGTATAGCCGGGATATGCCCTTTTGTCTTGTTTTATGAGTAATGTGGGTCTTCCAGTGCCGCACACACTATAGTTTGCCAAACGTCACAGTCACACGCTCCCAGTTATCTCACATAGCAGCTTTTTTTTTGGGGGGGGGGGTGGGGGGGGGGGACGGGCGGAGGGGTGTGTGAGATGTTTATTTGACTTTTGAAAAATGAGAAAAAAAAAGAGCTTTGTGATATTAAATGAAGAATGTTCTGCCGTATGGTACTAAATTATTGAATGAGAACGAACACACCGTATGGTACTGAATTATTGAATGAGAACGAACACAATCTTAGAAAAAGTAAGCACTTTACAAAGAACAACTCATTCGATTTTTAAAAAACTAGATAGATGTATATATTTAGATACAAAACTCATTTGTCTAGAAAAGTACAGAAGACTGCGCTATTTTACTGAGATTATTAAGCTTGGCAAGCCATTTTAGCGCGTAGACTAGACGTTTCTTTCAACCAGAAGTTTTGGGTTGGGCTTTTTAAAATAAACAACCTTGGCATCTAGGTGGACCCGGCCTAAAGTAGATGGCAGGAAATATCTTAGGAAGTAAAGAAGGCCTGCAAGATTGAAATGATACCTCACATAGAAAGTATCTATTGATCAATAAAATATTGGTTCAGATTACCATATGCACTATGAGCCAATGATGCGAGACAAGCTTTTTACTTTTTTTTTTTTTTGACTTCTGGTAAAAAATGGCGAATAATCGTCTGGCAATGAAGCTTTGAAAGGGTATTCATTTCTGGATAGTTTTTGCTGATGCCAGTTCCCAATTTCTGGACCGGGAAATCAAAAGGTTCCGTCGCACAGGTACCGAGTTAACTGCTTGTTGCGACAATGTGTGCTATGGATTTTTTTTGAAGTGTTTTTCTTTCTCCCGCTGTTGTGCTCGCGACGGTTTTGTGTTGTGACCTGCACTAACAAATAGCGGGAGGCTACTGATATTCAGAATGGCCTGTACTCATTCACTACTGAGTGCACAATGCTGGCTTTAGTAAATGACTGTTTGTATCATCGGTCGGCTGCAATTCTGTTGTGGGATGGCTAATGTTGGCACATCTGACAGCTGCCGTATGCATTCACTTTGCATGCCCGAGTTTCAAGATTTTGTCTGGGATTGACATGTACTCATATCGGACAGTAAAAGATATTTGTGTGTTTTCCACTGGCACAGAAACTTAGCAGTGAAGCTGGCACCTCGACTAATGATTTTGACTGATTTACCCCTCATCTTGACTTGCACCCATGTCACTACTATATGATCACATCATTCATATATCTTGCACCCATGTCACTACTATATGATCATCATTCATATATTTTGTTTTTCATCTAGTGATATTTTTTTTCAAAGTGAACATATTCTTTTTATCTCCCCCTGCCATACACAAGCGCGTGTACAAACACACACCTACAGACACACAAACACACACAGACACACGCAAACACACTCAGACACACACAAACACACACACATACATACAGAGAGATGGAGATTAAATCGGAAGGGAAAACAGACAAAGGAAGACAAAAAAAAATATTTTTAAAAAAAATGGGGGGGGGGGGGCAGTGCTTGGAATAGCACAGCACTTGGTAGCCTTTCGACGTGGCATGTACTGTTAAAACTAGCAAGATCTGGAAAAACATGATCGCCCATGACAGTATGCAATGCTGTTGATGCCTGTGTTTTATAGAACATTTCTCGCTGACCTAACAAAAAAACAATATTTTGCACTTTTGTACATTCTCACACAGCTAAGCTATTCATGAAACTCCTTATCACCGGGTAGTTTAATCGTTATACAAGAAGGAGAAACAAAAAGAAGGAGAATCAACAGAAGAAAAAAAAAAAGAAAATAAGAAAAAGAAGAAGAAAAAAGAACAAGGACGATAACAACAAAAAGAATGATGATAAAGGAGAAGACGAACAAGAGAAGAGAAGGGCGATAAAAAGGAGCAACATTAACATTGCTCCAACATGCTGAGAGAAGAAATACAATCAATAAAGTATACTATGCCCTTCAACATCTGCTAAAGTCAAAGTGTCTGTCTCGCAACAACAAGATCAAGATATATAAAACGTTGATTAAACCAGTCGTGTTATATGACTCTGAAACGAAGTCTTATTTTAGGTTTTCGAAAACAGTCTTACGACTAATCTTTGGACACATCAAAGATGCAAACAGCGGTGAATGGAGAGTGAGAAGCAACAACGAAATTCATAATCTGTTTAAATCGCCACTGATCACTGGCATCATGAGAGCTAATAGACCTAAATGGTTGGGAAATTTTAAAAGAATGTCAGAGAAGTAAAAACTGTATACACCAGAGAGTTGAATGGTCGTAGACCACGAGGCAGATCAAGAAGATGGTGGAGAGAGAATTTCCAGACAGACCTGCAAACACGTGATGTCACCAACTGGAAAGAGAGGGCCAACCATAGAGATGAATGGAGGCGTGTGATATCTCGCAATGAACCTCAAAGGCTCGGAATGCTGAAGAATAAGAAGAACATAAGCAACAAATCGCAAAGCCTAAAAAAAAAAAAAAAGAGTCACGTACAAAAATATCACAAATAAAATAGCTTTTAGTGTAGTACTAAATAGTGAAAAAATCCATTGTCACCAATTGTAACCCTAACCGTCACTCAAAGCCCGGCCGATTGAGAACCGGTGTTCGATAAGGTGAAATTTTCGATGCTTTTGACACTATAGTGTCACCGCAATCCAACTTGAACCATCTAAAATGTTGTGTGCAAAGGATCAGTATCTACGCTTTCAGATTTTTTTGGGCATAAGTTGGCTTGGCTTGGCTTGTGGGAAAAAAAAACATCCTCACATTCAAAGAGCATCTCCGAAGGGGAGCTTTTGGTTATAATTGTGACTAGGTTATGTGCGCCAGATAAAATGGCTTAGCACCGCTCGCCACCAAGTAGCTCTGAAAAGAACTATTGCAGTTAAGACAGACTCAAATACTGTCCCGACCGGCGACGAAGTCGTCTACCAGCCAGCTAATTGGAGACCCGGTCTCCGATGATTTATCATATGATGCTAGCCCCAATATTTTTTAAGACCAAATTGTCAATCGCTGACAGGTGTGGTGGCTACAGAGCAAGAACATGCATGGCTTCCCACTCAAGAAAAAGACCACACTCTATGCCATTCAAACTGCTTAACGTAAATGTTCTTAGAAAAACCACGACAGCCAACAAATGCTTGGGTTTGTTCTGCAACGTCTTGTAAAGGTACGCAACTAACTTCTGGGTTGGTTCTGCAACGTCTTGCAAAGGATACGCAACTAACTTCTGGGTTGGTTCTGCAACGTCCTGTAAATGATACGCAACTAACTTCTATGAAATTGGCATGAAACAAGGAAATCCAGTGTTATATTTACCCTTCATAAATCAGGACTTTCGTAAAAAAAAAAAAAAAAGCAAACTGATAACCTCAGATGGAAAATGTCGCATTTTTCAAGACGTGTCAGATGCAAACGTGACCTAGCAGCACTGAAGACTAAGGATGCTACACACATGGAACAGAGACTGCTTGTCTTATTGTCCCACGAATTGGCTCTCTTAGTCATTGAATTAAGCCTGAATATGATAGCACTACCCGCACTCTTGCGTGAATAACCGGAACAGGCAGATAGCCAGAACAGTTTTGCCTAAAAACTCAAAAGGAATATAATGGAACAACAAGACTGGGCATGGCACAAGCATGATTTACTCGGGAAAAGTCATGGGAAAATACCCACTGGAAATTTATTGTGACCGCTGGAAAGATCTGTGGAAATAGAGACAAATGAAGACAACGGGAAATAGATTCTTGACAGCCTTTTATCATCGCACGGAGGGGTGCAATTCTGGATGTAGGCATAAACTACAGCTCATTGCTTCACTATCCGAAGGGACCTTAACAACCACCCCCTTCCCCCAGCCCCCACACACACATACACATTCAAATTTCTTTTAATATATTTTACATGCAATTTCTTTTTCTTTCTTTCTTTCTTTTTATGTTAGAGGATTAAATAATGTACTCAGAGATTCTTTATTATTTCTTTAAACTAAAAATTAAAACAGCAATATACTTCTATTATCCATGTATGTGTAAAACCCGTATATATTTTAACGTTTTCGGGGACTGGCTGCTGTTATTAAAAGCGGTAGGGGCCTCGGGGCTTTATATAGCTTAGGGTCTGATCCAGACTAAATCCAGCCATGGAGGGATGTCAGCACATGAACGGATACATTAGAGATGCGTGATCGCCCATGCCAGTCGGCAAGGCACTTGATGAAGATGATAATAATGATGTATGTATGGCACAGGCAGACAATACCATAGAGCACGGTATTACTACTAAGCAAAGTGGCTGGGGGTAGTGAGAATGGGGTCGGGGAGAAATGGACTGAAAGCGGCACACACACACACAGACGCGAGCGCTCACACAGACACCCCCCCCTTTACACACACACACACACACCCATACACACGCTAGCTCACACACACACACACCAACTTCCATTAAGTCATTAGTGCAGTGTGTGCGGTGTAATGCGTTGGCAGAAGTGGAGCCCCAGAAATTGATAGATGAAAATGTCACCTCACATGGCGCAGTATAAAACTGAGGAGTCTGTGTTAGGTGGAGAACGATCTAATTGGGTGTTCTCAGCCTCAGGAGCGAAAGAATGTTGAAGAGAATGGAGGCTTCTGGCTGACATTTGTAAGTATGCACATTTTGTGAGCTGCAGTCACGGCTTCAGTCATCATCATCATCATTATCATCAATTTCCACTTCTGCCGTTAAGCGTTGTAAGGGAGGAACAGTTTGCGATCCATTGCTTGATGGGCAGCAATGGTTGTTGTCATTCCATGTCGATGTAAAAGCTCTTTAATGTTATGAATCCATCAACGTAGATTTTACGTCAGCATTACGAAAATGTCCAGATAAACATAGCTATGTGACATGAAAGAGGGTGCCGAATGTAAACCATTCTCTTTAACAAATACATATTTAGTGGTATCTCAAATTACGAAACTTAATTCGTTCCTGACTGCTTCGATCTAAAAAAAAAGTTCGTACCTCGAAACCCGACTTCACATGATACCTTGCAGGAAATCAGTTAATCCGTTCTCGGATTAAAATTTGGATTTCGAGGCCCTATTATGGAGGACAAGAATAGACCCAGTGCCAATACAAAATCATGTCGTAAGAGTAAAGCTAATTAGGAACTGTCTTCGAAGTCGAATGCATCTGCCTGAGAGGTAAGGCACCAACAGTCTGCATACAAATGAGTCACATCTGTCAAACAGATGCACACGCAGCATTCAGGTTATGGAACAAATCAAGTATTTGTTCTTTGTGAGTTTTCTTGATACATGTTTACTTTCAGTAGTTTGTTTTTACTTGATAGAATGTCAACGCTCATATCGCTGTCCATCATGCCAAAGGTTTCTTCTGTTCAATAGTCTGCAGCATGTTGAAATTATGAAACCGCCTTCATAACCGCTAAGACACGGACGTTTGCATTGAAATATAGTTGAAGCAAGGAAGAAGTGTGTGAGAGGATGAACAACATGCGCCAACAATTAATTTGATCTTGGAATTACAAAACAGCCTGTACGACACTTTGCCGAGAAAGCCGGAGTTTATCTGAGTTTTCCCAAAGTGTTATGACGTCGATACAATTAACCAAGAACATTTTAAATTCGCTTAGTGGTCTAATATTTCAGTAGTATTGATTTTAACCTATGTTATTATTTATCGCCTTTAAAGTGCTTGCTCTGTCAGCCTTCCCATCTCTTGCCCAGAATACGATTCATATTCTGTACTCTGCTTATTCTTGCAGCCCATAATTGTCATTTTCAGTTTTCCCCGTGAGTTTGAAGAGGGATCCACTAACACTTGCGGTTGTCAACACCTTGGCGTTTGTTTCCTTCTCGCTCTATAATATTCTTAATTGAAACTGTTCTCTAAAACAGTTCGCTTTTTTTCAAGCGATTCATTGTTTTTTTTATATCCAATGTTTACATCCATACACACAAGCGAACTACTTATAAGCTTTGGCCTGTTTTGTATTTTTTGTTTATAATTTGTGATATTTAATATTGCATCCCTATACTTTCCGTTTCGGGTGCCCTAATTGTAACATTTTTGGAGGTTGAACAGGGTAACCGTGTTTGGCCCTGTTGGTCTTCCATCCGGATTAATTGGTGAACCTTCAGGAGGGTAAAACGGAATGCCGTGCTTATTGCAAGGACATCCCATTCCCAACACTGAACGACAGGCTACTCTATAATTGTACAAGAGACCTAATATAACCGTTCTATTCGGTTGAATAGGAGTCGCGGTACTGTAGCTGCTAGCCGCTCACCTGCGAATCGGAAGGTCCTGACAGAGACAAATTTTTTTCAAAAATAACTTTGGCTCCCAGGTCGACCCAGCCGAAAATGGGTACCAGGTGGAGACCTTGGAAGTAAAGGCGGCCAGAGTGATGCTGACCACATCAGCCGATTGATCTATAAAATATAGGTCTAGCCTTATATACCCAATACGCAAGAAGAGGTAGAAAATGGTCCTTTACTGTGTTACTTGTATGCAGTTGAATACGGTTTCCATAACTTGCTCCTGTTCGACTCTCTTCCTGGGTGTTTATCCTTCGGGCTGTAATCCTGGAGAGGAACAATGACCGCCACCACTACAATCATTTCATTACAAAAATATCGATCACATTATTTATACACGACCAGGGGCGTCGGAAGCTTGGAGCTTAAATATGCACGGAAAATGTGTACGGAAGCTAGGCTCCGTCTCTCCCCTCTAATTTTCTAGGGGCGGGGTGGGAATCGAGCTTTCTCCAGTGGCTCAATAATAATAACAATAACAGTTATTATTGTCAAAAGTATTTTTTGCTGAATGGCATTCAGACATCCTTACATTAGTCTACTCTATCCCAGCTTTTTTTTTAACTAGTCTCCCCCACACCCTTAGGTGATTATATCATCTGTTACAGAGATACCTCGGAAACTATTTTAGACGAAATATGCACGACATATAGTAAACCATTTTGGATTTTATTAACAATACCACAATATGGATAGAAAGAGTGAAACAGCGAACACCTTTGAAAGGAGTCAGTCTCTCCCAGGACGTCCATAACGTATTGTAATACCGATCACGCTTGTTGCTATGATTGTTATCCGTCGTTGGAGTGCAGAAGTGAAAGCTTAGTTGTCAAGATCAGTAACTAGACTAGAGATCGACTTTTCTTTGAGAACATTCTCTTCATTGTTAAGAAGTAAGGCATTCATCCGGTCTTATGTACTATCTTCAATGATTGGGTTAATCATCCGGTTTACATGTAGCTAATGTCCCGTCCGGGATTGGACTAGAATTTCCTGTGTTAAAACCTGTATAAGCAAGCGAAATCTTATGGGATTATGACTTAATGATGTTGCTGCTCTTAACATGTGTTTATGTTGTTTGTTGTTTATTTCAAAGTTTCATCAACAGGCTAATCACAAGGAAGATGGGTCTTGTCAGCATTTGTTCTACAACAGTCTTCAGCTTGCATCTCAATAGCATTGCATGCCTGTATAATGTAGCTGATTTGTTTGATGTTCTCTGTTTCTTTTTTCTTGAATTTCGCCTCTCACTGTTTCCAGCTGCACATCTCTAATGTACAAGAAGAGAAAAGCCTTAAGCACCAAGAAAAAGTCTTCGTTAGGCGGGGACTAGAAACATAAATATTCTAGGCCAGACACGAGATTTTCTGTGTACACTCTAGATCCGCAGTACAATAAATAAACTAGGCACACTTATCACAAGTCCTAATCTGATCCCAAAACAACTGGAACTATGATTACCACGTTGAACATCTGTTTATTTCACTTAACATAAAATCAGCGTGGTTCACAAATAACAACATAACAACCAACGTGCTCGACCAGAATCTAAAGCGATCTCCAGCTAACAAGGAAATATGATAATGACACCATACGCTCAGCGAGATTACCCCAACAATGGCGAAACATATTTAACATGTACGTTAAGCTTCAATATGCCAGCAGACCAACAAATCAGCTATAGCGACTTACCATCCTAGCGAGAATACACAATGGAAATCAAATCTAACACCACCTAAGCAAATAAAACGTACCGTGAAACCAGCCAGACAATGGCCTTCCCCTGCAGTCGCCCGTACCCATGCTGTCTAGCCCAATGTGCAGAGCCGCAACAGCTGAGTCGGTGTCCTGCAGGGTCGTTCCGAAAGCCAAATAGTGAGCAAGCTGGCCTTTTTTAACACAGTGGCCAGACTTTTCCGACTAAATGAAGGTATCGGCCAAACAAACCAAAATCGTCAAGCTGCTGAACAGCAGTCTTTGGCGTCCTCCAGCCTATCACACTAAGGAGACAATTCATTTGTACCTCTCTCTTTTCCTCTCCCCCCCCCCTCCTATTCCCGTCGACGTCACTTCACACTTTGCAGAGAGAGAGAGAGAGAGAGAGAGAGAGAGAGAGAGAGAGAGAGAGAGAGAGAGTCAATGCCGTGTTCGTCATCTCTGCTCGCATCTTTATCTTTCGTATACTGCCAATAAGTGACTCATATACATCTATAACACAGTGCTAAACCAACACCCTCTCTCTTGACCTGCAACTTTAACGTGGCTTAAATAAACTCCAGTTTCCTTTGTGCTCTAAAATGTTTATTGTCTAAATCCGGCACTGTCTCTTCTACTTTACTGGCATGACCCACACAAAGATGGGCGCAGAATATAAGTGACTCATTGGATGTGTAATTGCACAAGGCGGGAGAGCTAGCGAGAGACCGAGTTTATTTTTGGCATACCGTGATGAGAGCGAAGTTGTACAAACGACCTGCTACATGATGATGATGGCTTATCTAAAAATCACAGAATTTTACCTTCCATTAAAAATATCAGGCAGTTTAGCTACTTTCATTTTGACAACGTCACTTTGTCTTCTTAACAAAGCTAATTACTGTAATTAGGTCTCTGCCTCGCGTGTGATCAGAGAGTGGGTCTGAGGGTAAATCCAATTTCCATGCCAAACAGAATGGGGCATCCATGTGGGTTACCTCATGCCAGCGGATCTGCGTGTGCGGGTGGAGTGGGTGGGATGGGCAGAGAATGTGATCTGTGTGTGTATGTGTGTGTGTGTGTGTGTGTGTGTGTGTGTGAGAGATATTTGTTTGTGTGTGTATAAAAGAATGTGAGTCGATTACTGTTATTTTCTCAATCTCATAGACAGTATCCCTCGAGCCTTCATTGTATCTTTCTTTCTATTTCCGCGTTCACTGTAATTTTCGTTCCATTTGTTCCATTTTAAATATTATCGAACGTGATTCTAAGGCTTGCAAATGATTATTATGCAGTTAGAGAAAATTTACTTACTTACTTACTTACTTAGTCGCCTCTCTTCTACGTAGGGGTGTAGAGGTTTGCCAGAGAGATCGCCAGACGTCCCTATCAGCAGTTTTCTTTCTGGCTTTGTTCCATTCCACTCCTCTGTCAGTTAATGACTGTCGGATGTTGTCTTCCCAGTGCACCCTGAGGCGTCCTGGAGATCTTGTTCCTTGGTTGTTAGCCTCCCATGCCTGCCACGGTGGCCGATTTTCTCCCATTCTGCATACATGTCCAAATCATTGTAACTGTGACTGATTCAGTCGGGTTTGTAAGTACTAGGTATCAAGATCTTGACGTAGTGTCTGATTGCGGACTTTGTCTTTTCTTGTCACTTGGACCACCTTCCTCAGATATCTCATTTCTGAGGCCTGCAGCTGGCTTCTGTGAGCTGTTGCCATTGCCAATGACTCACACCCATAGGTCAGGACTGGTACATAGGTAATAGAGAAAATTAACTGGTGAAAAATATTGAAAGTTTGAACTAAACCGATCACAGTTGGTCTTTTGAACTTTAGTACTTTCATGGCGGAAGCTTGCAAGTGGTTGGGGTGGAGAGAGAGAGAGAGAGAGAGAGAGAGAGAGAGAGAGAGAGAGAGAGAGAGAGAGAGAGAGAGAGAGAGAGCTCCGCAAGTTAGGATGACAATATTTTAAATATATTGAGCAGCTTAAGGCGGTCACTGGGAACAAAACTGTAAAACAATTCCATCTTGAAACTGCGTTAAGCTGGCCTGGAGAAATATAATGGAAAGAGAAGACGTGAGGAGAACAAATCGTGAACTGTGAGCAAGAAAGACAGTGATAGAGAGAAGGAGCCAAATCGTATGAGAGAGAGAGAGAGAGCGAGAGAGAGAGGGGGTGGGAGAGACGGAAGAGAGAGAGAAAAAAGAAAAGAAAGAAAGAAAGATGGAGTGCTCTATCTCGAGACTGTGTTAAGCTGGCCTGGAGAAATATAATAGGAGAAGAAGACGAGATGAGAACAAATCGTGAAATGTGAGGAAGAATGACAGCGACAGAGAGAAGGAGCTAACGCGTGTGTGAGAGAGAGAGAGAGAGAGAGAGAGAGAGAGAGAGAGAGAGAGAGGGACGGAGAGGAGGGATAGAAAATTTTTTGAGTGGCTCTCAAATTGGGCACTAACATTAGAACTTGTAAGTTCTCATCTTCAACATAGTAGTCGTATTGTATGTATCACATATGTTAAATTTGTTCAGCAAAAAATTAGCGCATGAATACTGAAGCTACACTCAAAAGCATAGAATGTTTATGTTTTTTAAATGCATGCATTCTTACATACACGTTAATGTGTGTGTGTGCGTCTGTGTTTGTGTGTGGAGAGAGAGAGAGAGAGAGAGGACGAGTGGGGAGAGAGAGAGAGAGAAGGAAAATTTTTGGAGAGAGATATTAGGCAGATAATGGAACTGCTAAATCAGAGGCACGCCTCCAATGAGTGGGAGGAGAGAGGTGGTTGAGAGAAGAAGAAGGAACGGATGAACAAACTTTATTTTTAGTGGGTTGCATATTAGGCATTTGCTGATAATGGGGTCCTAACTGCTAAATCAGAGGCACGCCTCCAATGAAATTGACTTGTCTATTAAAAAAAACTCGAGAAGGGAACGATTACAATCAGTATCTCCATTACTAAAGTCATGGTGATCTCAATACAGGAGAAGAAACATCAGGTCATTATGGGATAAGATGCTTGGAGCAGGTCAACCAGTTCAAATACCTCGGAGTTGTAAAAGACCAGAATGGCGGCATTAAGTCTGAGTTGGATGCTCGAAAAGCAGCAGCTGGCGTACAGCTGGCATACTGGCCATAAACCGAAGATTTCTCAGAAAAAAAGAGAAATTACAAGAAGACAAAATGGCTGTATCGTAGCAGTGTACATTTTAAAGATGGGATAGAGAATAAGAGGGGACATATAAAAGTAGAGAGAGAGAGAGAGAGACAGACGAGAAGAAATAATAGTTAAAGGATTATAAGAGGACAGTAGGTTCTCCTGTGTGGAGAGTGTAGTAATAAGTCTACATCCGATCATCAGTTCTCGTTAAGATTAGTGGCACATGAAGCTTCAGAGAGGACTTACCATGCTTTCCTGTCCTGTGCAATCGTCAGTGCGGTTTTCCATGTCAAAGATGCCGCACTCAGGTCACTTTCCATCGTTCGTCTCCATGTTGTTTTTGGGCGCCCCTGTTTTCTCTTTCCCTCTGGTGTCAGTGTGATACGGGTATATCAGGATTCATTCTTATAACGTGGCCAAGCCATTTCCATCTTCTCTTGGTTATCATACTGTCTAAAGTTTCTTGGTTTTTGACTTGAAGTAGTTTAGTGTTTGAGATTGTATCTGGCCAGAAAATTTTGATAATTCTACGTAGACATGTGAGGTGGAAGGTGAACAGCATTTTTACATCCTTTTTGGTCATTCTCCAGCATTCCGCTGCAATAAAGAAGAACTGGCAAAATGATGCTCTTGTAGAGTCGGAGTTTCGTTCCTCTGCAGTAATTGTTGGATTTCCAGATTTGCTTCATCCTTCCAAAAGCAGCTCTAGCTTTGTTCAGACGTGACTGTATGTCCTCTTCGGTCCTTTCCGGCAGGGGCACCACACTGCCAAGATATGTGAAATGTTCTAGATTTTCAAGAGTTTTGTTATTTATGGTCACTGGTTGTTGGTTTGGACTGCTTGTCATGATCTTAGTTTTCTTTTGTATTTATTCTCAGTCCCACCATTTCTGCTGTGCTGTGTAGTTTGTAACTACTTTTTTTCTTGTATATGTTCATGTTTATGTGATAGGAGTGCTATATCATCTGCAAAATCAAGGTCCTCAATCATGGTCCATCGTGTGCCTCTCAATGTCCTGTCTACTGTGTTCTTTAGTATCCAATCAATCACAAGGTTGAAGAGGAGAGATGACATAATACATCCCTGTCTCACACCTGTCTTTACTGGGAAAGATGTTTTGTAATTTTTTATACTGCAAGAAAAGTCTTTATAGATTTGAGCAATTATGCTGACTTTTTTTTCTGGAATTCCATATTGTCGTAAAGTGTTCCACAGACCGTCTCTATGGACGCTGTCAAAAGCTTTCTCAAAGTCCACAAAATTAATATATATGCTTCTCTGCCATTCGTTGCATTGTTCTAAAATGTTACGTGTGGCGAAGATGTGTTCAGTTGTTCCTCTGCCATTTCTGAATCCTGCTTGTTCTACTCGTAGGCATTTATCTACTCCTTTTTCAAGCTGCAATATGATGATTTTACAAAATATTTTGCTTGGTACTGAGAGTAGAGTAATTCCCCTCCAATTATTGCAGTCTGTTAAGTCTCCTTTTTTGGGTATTTGGACTATTGTTCCTTTAGGCCACTCATCAGGTAACACTTCTTTTTCCCAAATATCCTTGAACGATGGTTCTAGAATGCTAGCAGTTGTGTTGGGATCTACTTTGAGAAGTTCTGCTACACCCCAAACGATCAGGTAATAGTCAGTGGAGATATGAAGGAGAGTAGTATAGTAAGGTGGTGGTATAAAGACTACAATAATAGTACCACTCCTATAACTCAACAAACTAACGATGGAATAAAAGAATAACAACTAACAATCTTGTTTAATAAGGAACATAATTACAAAGTGGTATATCTCATATTACACAACCAAAAGATGTTATACTAAGTTATAAAAAGTCTATCATTCATTGCAACTGACAGCAGAATCTGCTCTACTCAACAATCAACTAGCACGTGACTCCTACAATCTCCTTCTTTGCTATTAACGAGTTACTTCCTATTTAGCCAGCTAGATACGTCTACAAATAATAAGCCAAAATACGGACTTCAATCTAGCCATAGAGCTAATTGCAGTCCAGATACCATCTACTCTATTTCTAAATACCGACTATCATCTAGCCATACTGCCGATTGCAGTCTAGATACCATCTACCCTATAGCCAACCCAGTACAGCCGTGACAGAAACTGCCATGTCACCTGTTAAATATATTCAAACAATACATTAAGTTCACAATCCTGAGCCTATCAACGTGGACGCAACAACAGAAATATTATTTTACACTGCAAATAACTGCCCTTCTTCGTACGATAAGTTCTCACTCCAGAGAGGCCCTTGAATAAACCTCCATCCACTAATCCAAATGTACTTCTCATTCAACACATATTACTATGTATAACTAACTAGACATGCACTTTTTACTTTTACCACATGAACATCCATGCATTTCCTCTTCAACTACAACAGTCTGGCTACAGACCTGGCCTTGTGTCCCCCACTCACTTCAACATCTGATACTTCTGTCCTGCCCCTTTTCAGGTAAATTCTATTATACCCTTGTGCTCTCTTCTCAGCAGCTTGCCTAGGACAGTTCAAGCTTGGTTGCCCCAGCTAAATGACTTTAACATATCAATAATATATCATTCTCTCTTCAAATCACATCTAAATGTTAACAGCATTATAACTGCATCATGTTAATACACATGGCGTTATTATTTCCTTGCAGCGCTAACTCTGCTGTTCAATATGATACTTCACACGTCATGATTATCTGTTATCATGACCATCACCTAAACCTAACCTTTGTATGGCTGGGTTAACCCCTGCCACATATACCGCTCTACATATGTGCCAGTCCTGACCTATGGATGGTCATGAGCAATGAGAACAGCTCACATAAGCAAGCTTCAGGCCTCAGAAATAAAAAATCTGAGAAAGGCGGTCAAGTAACAAGTGGACCATACAATCGGTATATCAGATCACAGTTCGCATCATCCTGGACATGTATAGGACGTAGACGCTCTGCTCACTAATAAGAATGTCTTAAAAGGCAACAATTTAGGAGGCTTTCTTTGGAAGTTGGAGTGTCTCTGCCTGAAAGGCGAAGAACTTTAAAAAAAAAACAGTAGGTAAGTCTGGTCTGTAAAACGGATGTGCATTGCAAAATTCAAGTTCCGAAGCAAGATCAAAATCCAGAAGTGGACGAACAACCAGAATTTTTAAGGAAATTTAAGCTCTCCTTTAAATAACGGTCGCTAGCTGGAAGGCAACGGTCGCTTAGTCGGAGTTCACTCCCTTGGCTGCAGTGCAAATACGGAGTGGTAAAAAGGGTACGAAACAAATGATATAGTTACCTGTCATCCTAGGGTTAGGCTTAGGGTTTGGGTTAGGATTTAGGGTAGGGTTAGGGTTAGGGGTAGGGTTAGGGTTAGGGGTAGGGCTAGGGTTAGGGTTAAGGTTAGGGTTAGGGGTAGGGTTAGGGTTTGGGGTAGGGTTAGGGTTTGTGTTAGAGGTAGGGTTTTGGGTAGGATTAGGGTTTGAGGTAGGATTAGGGTTTGGGTTAGAGGTAGGGTTAGGGTTAGGGTTAGGGTAAGGGTTAGGGTTAGGGGTAGGGTTTGGGTTAGGGTGAGGGGTAGGGTTAGGGTTAGGGGTAGGGTTAGGGTTAGGGGTAGGGTCAGGGTTAGGGGTAGGGTTAGGGTTTGGGGTAGGGTTAGGGTTTGGATTAGGGTTTGGGGTAGGGTTAGGGTTAGGGGTAGGGTTAGGGTGACACATCCCGGAAACGACGGAAGCTTATCCCTCATTACGACATACAGATCCGCAGGTCTCACATCTACGGTCACTAAGTCGTGCGTCAGAAGAACGAGGTCGCTAATTTGAGTCGCAGCGCGTGGTCTACGAGAGTCTAGCGTCGCAAGACCGCGCTCGCTACTATCAGTCGCAGCGCGTGGTCTAGCTCTAGCAGGCATGTCGACCACACGTTGTTGTTTGATTCGTGACTTCTACGCTCCGTATTTGCACTGCAACCAACGGACTGAACTCCGACTTAGCGACTTATTTAAAGGAGAGCCGAAATTTACCCTTGAGCAAAGAAGACAGCTTTATGAAAGTCAACGACTACGAGAATATGGAAAAACTAATGCCGTCCGAAATTCACAGAAACTTACGTCAAGACACGTCACAGAAGAGTCAGGCAGAATACAATGAACCAGAAGCGGACTGACTGACTTTCTACCCCACCAGGACATCACATAAGCGATAAACACCTGACAAAGTGCCACTATGTGGATGAGGATCATATTGGAGAGGTCCCAGAAACCACGTTCAACCGATTGGCCATATTTATGGCCTGGCTATATTGCGGCCCCTGACAAGAGCCAGGGTGGGGCTTCAAATAACGAAAAATTTCATCCTAAAAAGGACGGCAAATAATAATACAAGAAGCGGAGGTAGTAGCTCGCATCAATAACAAGACTACCACAACCCTGGGATCAACCGACAAAGGAAGCCTGTCTATCCTATGGGAAGCTGATTGCTAATTTGGCCAATGCGGACAACCGGATAAGCTTCTGATTCTACCATTTTATAGACAAGGTTCCGACTCAAGGCCATTGCTGCAACAAATAGGTCATGTCAAATGTCTGCAGTTTGTCATAACAGTCGGGGCAACCGAAATTTCAGGGAAATTTTGTATTGGGGGAGGGGGAGGGGGAGAGGTGCCAAAACACACTAAAAAGAAATACCCTATTTCTTTGTCAGTCGCGTCACTGCTGTACCACTATTTTTTCCCTCTTTGTCTGCTAAAACAGTGTTCATGAAGCTTCCCGCTGATGCAGTTAATGTCCTAGGGCAGTAACTTTGATCTCATTATTGCATTTATAGTTGATGCCCTCAAAGAGGAGTAATTTTTCATCCTTAATATTATAAAGCTCTTTCTGTAGCTGCAGAGGAATGAGGTAATGCAAAAGAGACGAAATATAAATTTTGTTACTAATGGAAAGCAAGTTTCTTCTCCACATTTTCCGTCTGAAATTTAAACCAAAATTTTTCTTTTTTTTTTGGGGGGGGGGGGGGGGGGGGGGTCTCTTCAGCTTCTTCTTCTTCTTCTGTGTTCGACATCAATCATGCTAAACACAGAGTCCCGTCTGGGTCACAAATAGGATTGTGCGATTAAGGTCGCCACCGGTCTTCCATAGCTTCTCTTTCAATGTGGCTCCCTTGGGCCAGATCCACAGTCTTTGCTGGGAGAGGTTAGGGCAGTACTGCAGTATGTGCCCAGGGGTCTGTCTTTCTGCTCCACAATCACAGGCAGCAGATACTTTTATGCCTATCCTGTACAGGTACTCCCTTCAGCATTAGGTGGTTGACGCTGCATCATTAGTTCCCTTTACTTCCCCACCCCCATTTTCCCCCTATGGATTCTTAACTTGACTGAAAAATTTATAACCAATATTTAAAAAATTGATGCAGAATTTCTGAAACGTGTTAAACAGCAGGCGTGGTACCAAAAGCACCATTTTTAATCGGTCATATAGTACCAACTTCGGCAGCCCTGACTGTAGTTAGTAATATATCAGAGATGTGACACCAGTAAATACACAGTAGCTCTGTCTGTCCGTCTGTGTGTGTGGATGAGTGCGTGTGTGTGCGTGTGTGTGTGTGTGCATGCTTAAATGCGTGGGTGTTTTTGTGTGTTTACTTTCCTTCTGTGAAAAAATATCCCTGTTGTTTTGTTGGCTGGAAACATATTGGTTGTTGTCTATGTTTCACGGCGCCTAGCTTCCTGTCAGCTTTGTCTGAGTGATCAATTATTCATCATTCGAAACCATCCTACGCTTGTACGTACAGGATTGTGCTTTAAATACTC
Organism: Candidula unifasciata; assembly: GCA_905116865.2. Taxonomy (NCBI): domain Eukaryota; kingdom Metazoa; phylum Mollusca; class Gastropoda; order Stylommatophora; family Geomitridae; genus Candidula; species Candidula unifasciata. Next base: position 648,906 of record CAJHNH020002613.1, on the reverse strand, counting down.
GTTTTATTCACAAAGAGACAAAGAAAGCCCCTAATTCCCTCGGCCATGTATATCACCAGTATTTAAATCTCTATATTGTCAAGAGAAACACTCTTCTTCCTCATCCTTCGCCTCCTTCCATTTCATTGCTACAATCGTCTCCTTCTCTTCGAGCTTCGATTACATGAATATAACATGCTTCATTGATGCAATACAACTGCTGTGTGAAAGATGGAAGTTTGGAAGGGCCGAATGTAAGACAGGCCTGCGTGCCTAATTTGTAAACCTTTGAAAATAAAGTTCGTTCGTTCGTTCGTTCGTTCGTACTTACCTTTCTTTTTCTTTGCTTCCTTCTTATTTTAATTTTCCTTCTCATCTGAGTACTTCTCCTCACCACCCCCCCCCCCCTCATTCGATTTCTCGCCTTCCATCAGTAGTAGTAGTAGAAGAAGTAGGAGTAGTAGTAGTTGCAGTAGCTATAGCAGCAATAATAGTAGTAGTAGCAGTATTAGTAGCAGTATCCGTAGTATTAGTACTAGCAGCAGTAATCGTAGCAGTAGCAATAGCAGCAGCAGTAGTAATAGTAGTAGTATTAGCAGCAACAGCAGTGGTAGTGGTAGTAGTAGTAGTAGAAGCAGTAGCAGTAGTGGCACATTTAGTAGCAGAAGTAGCAGCAGCAGCAGTAGTAGTAGCAGCAGCAGCAGTAGTAGTAGTAGCTGTAGCAATAGTAGTAGTAGTAGTAGCAGCAGCAGCAGTAGTAGTAGTAGCAGCAGCAGCAGTAGCAGTAGTAATAGAAGCAGTAGCAGTAGTGGCACTATTAGTAGCAGAAGTAGCAGCAGCAGCAGTAGTAGTAGCAGCAGCAGTAGTAGTAGTAGCAGTAGCAGTAGCAGTAGTAGTAGCAGCAGCAGCAGTAGTAGTAGTAGCAGCAGCAGCAGTAGCAGTAGTAGTAGAAGCAGTAGCAGTAGTGGCACTATTAGTAGCAGAAGTAGGAGCGGCAGCAGTAGTAGTAGTAGCAGCAGCAGTAGTAGTAGTAGCAGTAGCAGTAGTAGTAGTAGTAGCAGCAGCAGCAGTAGTAGTAGCAGTAGCAGTAGCAGCAGCAGTAGCAGTAGTAGTAGAAGCAGTAGTGGCACTATTAGTAGTAGAAGTAGCAGCAGCAGCAGTAGTAGTAGTAGCAGCAGCAGTAGTAGTAGTAGTAGCAGTAGTAGTAGTAGTAGCAGCAGCAGCAGTAGTAGTCGTAGCAGCAGCAGCAGTAGCAGTAGTAGTAGAAGCAGTAGCAGTAGTGGCACTATTAGTAGCAGAAGTAGCAGCAGTAGCAGTAGTAGTAGTAGCAGCAGTAGTAATAGCAGTAGCAGCAGTAAATAAAAAGCTACGTATTTTATATATATATATATATATATATATATATATATATATATATATATATATATATATACACACACACACAAATACGGATCGACACTCGAGGGTAAATATGGTTAACATCACTCTAGCCACCTTTACTTTCGGGGACACTGCCTGGTACTCATTTTCAGTTAAGCCAGCCTCGGAACCGTGCTCAGTTTTGATCGTATTTGTACGGGGATGGGGGGGGGGGGGGGGCATTCTCGACGGAGATGTGAACTCTAAACTTTCCGACCGCATGGCATTGTTGTATACACGTACTGTGCAGGTTATGATTTTAATGTTGCACCTGACAGAACAGAAATGTACAACCAATGTTTTTATGGTTTCTACATCGGATCAACATCATGGCACAAGGGTAATAACCCGTAAGTGCTCCGTTCTACTTCTAACTCAACCCTAAGTCTGAAGAATCTCAGCGCAGTTCACGAACTCTTGCACCGACGAGGATCCTGAAATACTTTGGGTAACTTTTTAACTCCAAATTTTGCCAGGTCAGCGCCGTTAGGCTACTCTCCAACAGCCAGGGGATTTGTTACGTGCGCAACACTACACACGGGCGTCCGATCTTACTACTGAGAGACCAGAGGGAAATACTAGAAGTTCACTTGAAAAAAAAAACCAGCCTTCATCGGGGCCTGAACGCCGGACCTCCAGCACTCGAGGCAGACGCCAGGCTTCGAAACCACTCAACCATACCTATGATTTGAACCTGGATCTGCCCATGAGAAGCGCTCTTAACCGTTCGGTCAGTCGCTTGTCGCACCAACACCCGCATTTGAAAACAACCATCATTTGTAAAAAAAAAAAAAAAAAAAAAAAAAAACGCCATCCTTAGCATCTAATACGTGCAGGAAAACAAAATAGTGCAGCGGGGAGAAAGGGAGGGGGGGGGTGTTGAATAGTGTGACGAAATTGATTTTTTTTTTTAAAAAAGAACATTAACGATCACAAAACATTAGAAAAATACAAACAATAACACAACACCAAGAAATCAAATATATAACAAATGTGATAATGAACAGCAGATATAATTGGGTAACAATGAACTAATTCAGGCACAAGGCACTAGGTTGTCCAGACTTCCTCCTCTTCTCGTTTCCTCACACCTCATTCGCCTCTGTGTATCCGTGCGGACACTGGTGTTGATAGCACTCTTCTGATTTTCTATTCTTGCGAAGTTACCAATGCAAGAAAGATTCCAAGGGTGGTTAATCGGGCGTACTTGTTCACACAGTTCAATGGTCAGCGACAAGGGTTCTTGATGGATTCTGGGGGGTTCAGATTGACCTTGTCTGAGTAGTCAGGATTTGTCGTAGCAGATATCAGACACGTGTGAAGCGGGGGTGTCAGAAATAGTACTCTGACTGCCACACAAGACGAGAATGAGATGGGGGGTTGTATTGAACCATAATTGTGGGAGCAAGAACCAGCCTGCGGGGCCTAGGCTTCGGGTAATCTGAGTGGAAGACGAGGTCGCTTTCTAGTCTCATAGTTTGTGGATGTCATCATCAACAGGTGCCTTGCCGACTGGCATGGGTGATCATGCCTCTCCACAGTTTGCTATCTCCTGCAGCATGTATCAGTTCGTGTGCTGACACACCTCCATGCCATGCAACAAGAATGTCAAGAATCTTATTTTGTTCTCTTCCTCTGACCCTCCTTCCACTGATCTTTCCAGTGGTCACAACATGTTCTATATTCCCTCTTCTCATAACATAACTGAAAAATGATGACTGTCTCCTTCAGATGTCTGTGATAAGTAGTCTTCGGGCTCCAGCCTCTTTCAAAACCTCTTGGTTGCTCTTTTCGGCTGTTTGAGGATATAGCTAAACAAAATAGCTGTTATTAGTGATCGCAAAATGAAAAAAAAAAAAAAGATAGAAATATGGATGCAGTGGTTGAGGGTGGGAAGTTGAGGCTAACAGCTGGGCCACTAAACAGAAAATTGTGTGCCGTTGCTGGAGTTTGCTTGACGGATTTTGTAAAGAAATCAAAATTAAATACAGACAGGAACAGATACAGTCCGAAACAAGTCAGACCGTGTGCAAAGTTCATGACATTTTAAACTCTGAGACTTGAAATGTGCGAATGCGAAAGATGTAAACCCCCCCCCCCCCCCCCAACTCCCCTTTTTCCTTTTTTTTAATGGAAGTCGTCTCAGTCAAAATCGGATCCACTATATAATGCATTTTCATACTCTTGGTGTACCCAATGTCCAGTGTCAATCTTTTGCTGGTCGACGATTGCCTCTTCTTGTAGGAAGCCTGAATTTTTATTGTTTTCTGTTTTATATATGTATATATGTATATATATATATATATATATATATATATATATATATATATATATATATATATATATATATATATATATGTGTGTGTGTGTGTGTGTGTGTGTGTGTGTTAGTAGAACGATCGGCACTCCATTGATGATATACAAGTAAAGGACGCTTTTCCACGCCTTTAGACGTATTGGGCATATAGGGCTAGACCTATATTTTATAGACCAATCAGCACTTTGTGGGTGATGTGGTCAGCACCACGGCTGCCGCCTTTACTTTCCATGACTAAACATGGTACGCACACAACACTTGGTAGATCTGTGCAGCCAAGGTCATTTTTAAAAAACGTCCAGCTCCGTCAGAATCCGAACCCACGACCTTCCATTCCGCAGGTGAGCGTCCAGTCGCTACGTCAAGACGTCTCCCCAGTTGATGATATAGTCAATATAATTCCGTCGCCCTCTATTTCCCAACCAATATCCTGGTACCTGTTGTCAAAGTCTGGGACTCGAGTAGCACGACTTGGACTGGTGACCGTCTAGAGTCGCCTAATTAACGACTCGACTTGGGATTCGTTCAGCAACTGGCGACTCGATTTTCAACTTGTAGCTTCGACGTTTTGGTACGAGCTGTTCTTTGAGGCTGGTCACTGTGACCTTTGTTAAACGTGGCATTTTAAAACAGCTGCATTTACAACAGGACAGAATTAATTATGTTTCCTTTTATCAAGCTTTCCGATTCGACTTCTTCCGCTTGTATATATAGTTAGTAAGTTTTTTGACTAATCTATAATGATTGTCTTATTTCCAAATGACTTGAAATATGAAATGGCATGGAAGCATTCTTGATGACTTGAGACTTGAAATAGGACTTGGTGGCAATAACGTGTTACTCGACCTGCAGGGTTGTGACTTAGTCCAGCCTCTGTCTAATGTAGGCTGAATCCATCTCTAGAACCCAGTCTGACCGTGATTCGAATGCGCGACAATAAAACCGGCAGGTAAACATGCTAGCCACAGATCTACCCTAGCTGCCTGGACCTTCTATCTTTTTTATTCCTCAAAAAAGTGGTTGGCACGTTGTGTTGTGGTGTACAGCAAGGCTGCGTTATATGGGCCTTTCAGCCCAATACATCTAATTTTCAGAAAACCTTAATTGGTTGCCTTGTTCGAAACGCTTTGTGAGGAATGCTGGGTCCATTCTGGTCATTCAACTTTGGGCCCAGGCACCCACAAGACTAAAATAGAACACTGTAATCTGTGTTGATTTATGTCTTGTCCAGTCCATCACAATACTTGAAGTATAGTCTGGAGATACTCTATGAAAGAGTTGTCCAGTACATCACACTATTTGAAGTATAGTCTGTAAATACTCTATGAGAGATCTGTCCAGTACGTCACAATACTTGAAGTATAGTCTGAAGGTAATCTATGAAAGTGTTTTTGCAAAGTATTAAAGGTACCGAGGAAAGTAGCTGGATGATCATTTGCCGACTGGAAGGTCTTGACTTCGATTCATCATCCAGGCGGACTTAAGGTACATACACCTCGGCTCACTGGTCGATTCAGCTTCAAACGGATACCAAGTAAAACACTGGGAAGTAAAGACGGCTAATGTTTACTTCGTCATTCATCGAGTAGCAATGTGTCTATGACAATGTGGGTCAAAAACCACAAACCCAGTGCGTCAATATAGAGACAGGGTCATTTCGGTTGACTCACTTATTTGCCATGCATTCTTATTATGGGAATCAAATGGGTTGACTAACTTCTAGAAGACCTTGACTTTGCTAACGACATAGTGCTTTTGAATTCAACGCATCCAGATATACGAAAGAAAACAAACCATCTCCAAAATGTTTCAGGACAAATTGACAGTTTTAAGAACGATTGTCTTAGAAGAATAGTAAATCTCCATTGGACAGATTTGAGATACAATACGACTATAAGACAAGAGACCAAGCAAGACAATGTATGGAATTTTTAAGAAAGCGCCGCCGGAACTAAATCGGCCATGCACTAGAGTTGGTAAGACCAGACTCCCCCATCAAGCCCTTATATGGACACCGCAAGGGGAAAAAAACTGGAAAGACCAAGAGAGACAGCGTAGAATCATTATCAGGAAAAGCTCAACCATGGGCATAATGAACATCTAAGACCTAAAGCAGATGGCACCGAACCGCCAGACATGGAAAGCTATGACCTCTGCCCTGTGCGCCGCCCTAGGTCAAAAGGAAAGTCTAACTAACTCTTATACGTCCTGTATTAGACTTTCCTACCGGAATCAGTATATCCAATCTCTGAGTTACGCAGTTGCAGTTTATGATACACTGTTTTGCGTTTTTAACGTTTGACTTTCCCCATCCCATCAAAGACAAAAACACCCATCATTTTCCAAAGTATGTCTTTCAGAGTTGGATGTTCCATCAAAATATTTCAGTTGTATCGTTAAACATGCATACTATATTCAATGTTTGTTTTCTATATATTGAACATTTTTTGTCGTTTCTGGCTGAAGACTAGTCGTCCGTTCGTGGCGCTGAGCTACAAGTCATGTCGGCGTTCAGTAAGTTCAGACATGAAAATTGACTATTATCATGCTTTGTATCCCATACTACACTAGACTCTGACACTGCTGCTACCCTTACGACTACTACTACTACCACCACCATCACCACCGCGTAATATACAGAGCACAAACCGACATATCCCTGCGATTTTCTGTCACAGACATCTTGTCATCCTTAAGATACTAATAATTCGATTCTTCCACTAAGATAAATCGCATAGAAAGGATTAGTCAAAACGGCTTCCGTCTCTTCCATTTTTTAATCTCTGGAGTCGTTGACATGTCCTGTCGTCTGTTTCCTGTCCATGTCTTTTCTGTAGCTTCGGTTTGCCCGCCAGTCACCAATAGAAAGACGAACAGGTTCATTTATAAAGCAAATGGCAAAATTATAGCAAAAATAAATATACGTCAAAGTTCTAATTACACTAAAGAATAGAAACAAACATTCTAGGTGAATTCATCATCATCATCTCATGTTCCCAACATCATTAAATTCTATTTTTTTTTTTATCTTCTTCTTCGCAATTCTCTCTCCTTTTTTTTTTGCTAGTGGTCTCGAGTTTTTTTTTTTTTCTGGAACTTCTGACCGTCTCGACCACGGACACTCAATAATGTTGGAATTTCTCTGATGTTCTCTTTCCACTTTGATCTTGATCTACCTTGGGCTCTACGACTATGCCATCACGGCGTGAGGTAAGCCGGCAAACCATTTAATCTGCTGTCTTTGTGAACAGCTCAGTGCTGATTCTATGACGACATTTTCTCTTATGACTTCATTCTCTTTTGAAAGCACCTACACAGATTTTCTCAGACCTGTCAATTTGCAAATCTGTAACAATGGTACTCATCACCACCGGCATCATCATCAATACTATCATCATCAACATTATCATCATCAACATTATCATCATCAACATTGTCATCATCAACATCATCATCAACATTATCATCAACATTATCATCATCAACATTATCATCTTCAACATCATCATCAACATTATCATCCACATTATCATCATCAACATTATCATCATCATCATCATCATCAACATTATCATCAACATTATCATCAACATGATCATCATCAACATTATCATCATCAACATTATCATCAACATTATCATCATCAACATCATCATCATCATCAACAATATCATCAACATCATCATCATCATCAACATTATCATCAACATTATCATCAACATTATCATCAACATTATCATCAACATTATCATCACCATAATTCTGTATTTTCAGATGCCGTAGTTCTCGTATGGGTTCCTGTGCCATTTTGTGCGGAAATAGGGACAATAGGTTAGGTTAGTTGCGTATTCTTTACAGGACGTTGCAGAACCAACCCCAACAGTTCCTGGCTGTTGTGTGGTTTTTCTAGGCAAATTTACATCCAGTAGTTTGCCATGGTTTTCTGGACTGTCGGTTTTCTTGATACCTCTGTCGAAACCAACACAAGGCGCATGGACCGCGGCTGGGATCGAACCTGGCATCCTGGCATTACGAAGCGTTCACATCGACTTAGCCACAGAGCCGACTAATAGGGACAAAACTTACTGCTAATTTACAAGCATGACGTAAAAGGCGGATAAATGGAAATTCCATGAAATAAGAAGAAGAAGAAAGAAGAAGAAGAAGAAGAGAAGAAGAAGAAGAAGAAGAAGAAGAAGAAGAAGAAGAGAAGAAGAAGAAGAAGAAGAAGAAGAAGAAGAAAAAGAAAGAAGAAAGAAGAAAGAAGAAAAGAAGAAGAAAGGGTGAAGAAGAAGAAGAAGAAGAAGAAGAAGAAGAAGAAGAAGAAGAAGAAGAAGAAGAAGAAGAAAGAAGAAGAAGAAGAAGAAGAAGAAGAAGAAAGAAGAAGAAGAAGAAGAAAGAAGAAGAAGAAGAAGAAAGAAGAAGAAGAAGAAGAAGAAGAAAGAAGAAGAAGAAGAAGAAGAAGAAGACACCTTTTTTCTTAAGAAGAAGAAGAAGAAGAAGAAGAAGGAAGAAGAAGAGAAGAAGAAGAAGAAGAAGAAAAAAGAAGAAGAAGAAGAAGAAGAAGAAGAAGAAGAAGAAGAAGAAGAAGAAGAAGAAGAAGAAGAAGAAGAAGAAGAAGAAGAAGAAGAAGAAGAAGAAGAAGAAGAAGAAGAAGAAGAAGAAGAAGAAGAAGAAGAAGAAGAAGAAGAACAGAAACAAAAAGAAAAAGAAGAAAAAAAAAAGAATAATAATAGGAAGAAGAAGAGGAAGAGGAGGAGGAGAAGGAAGAAGAGGTAAAAGAAGAAGAATTACTTGAATATCAGGAGCAATTAGATTTCCACATTACGGATGATTGTATTTTATCACTCGTTAAGTCTCTCAGTTTGTATCTCTTGGTGGTGAAAAGAATCCAGTTATGTGTACCGCCTACTGAGTGGTTAAGAAGACTATCCATGCGCTTGTGAAAGACAGGCTAGCATCGGTGGCACACTCGTCGTAATGACAGTTTCGTTGTAGTTTTAGTGCTTGGCTATTGGTTAGCTTCCGGTCCAATTCCCTAGCATTCTCCGAAGTCTCACGTACCAGTGTCATCAGTATTTTTCTTATTGTGATTTAAGGCCCATTTTCCACACTCTCACAGAAATAAGGGCAATATATTACATCCCAAGCCTTTTTATGTGCCTTTCTTGTAGAGGAATCATCTTGTATTTGATCATTCTAATTCAATAAAATGTCCGTTCGTGAATTAACCTGTGTTTTATCTATGTTTCAATCTTCTCAGATCTATATATCTATCCTCTTTTACCCCACCAGGACATCACACAAGCGATAAACACTCGATGACACTAAGTGCCACCATGTGGATGAGGATCACCCGTGGAGAAGTTTCCAGAAACTGCGTTCAGCCATTAGACTATATTTATGGCCGAGCTATATTGCGGCCCCTGGCAAGAGCCAGTAGTGCTTCAAATAACGAAAAATTGCATCCCACGAGGAGATGACTATATTGAGTATATTCCCATATCTTATTCACAAGGGCGAATTACTGTTGGATATTTCTTCGTGTTTTAGGGTTACTAAATTTAATTTCACTAAAATTCCAGTGTCAAAGGAATACCGGCAGGCAAACACACACACACACACACACACACACACATATACACACACATACACACATATACACACACACACACACACACACATACACACACACACACATACACACACATACACACACACACACATGCATACACATACAGAGGGGCTGAGTTTTCTCGAGGTATGGCATCCGTCTCGAGTGCTGGGGGTCCCAGGTTCAAAACCAGGTATAGGCTGGGATTTTTTTCACATGGCCTTTTTCAGTAAAATCCCCTGTCTCTGGTTAGTAAGACTGGACGCCCGTGTGTGTTGTTGCGCACGTGAAAAAATACCTTGGCATTTGGAAAGCGAAAAGAGTAGCCTAACGGCCCTGCCTTAGCAAAATTTGGAGTTAAAAATCTACACAAAGTATTTCAGGATCCTTGCCGGTGCAGCGGAGTTCGTGTGCCATTTGCGCTGAGACTCTCCTTTCTACTCCAGTCTGTGAGATTAGAACTTTGTAGAACGTGAGCAACCCGCGTAACATGATTATGATCCATATCGCAATAAACCTAAACATTCATTACACCCACTCTACATACACATCACATATTTGGCACTACACACACAACACACGCACAACCACCCATACATACATACATATACCACAGACAGACTACCACATACATACACACATACAGAACATACAGACGACAGACACACAGACGAGACGTACACAAGACAGACAGACAGACATACAGACACACAGATACAGACAGACAGACACACAAGACAGACAGACATACAGACCCTACACACATACAGACAGATATAGATAGACAGGACAGACAGACAGACGACACAGACAAGACAGACAGACAGACAGACGACAGACATACATACATACAGACTAGACATACAGACAGACATACAGACATACATACATACATACATACATACATACATAAATACAGAACATAGCATACATAGCATACATACATACATACATACATCATACATACATACATACATACATACATACTATACATACATACATCCATACATACATACATACATACATAACTATACATACATACGATACTACATACATACTATACATAACCATACATACATACATACCATACATACATACATACATACCATACATACCCTACATACCATACATACATACATACATACATACATACATACCATACATACATACATTTAAAAACATACATACAATACATACATACATAACATACATACATACAATACATACATACCATACAATACATATCAATACATCACATACATACATACATACATACCATAATACATACATACCATACCATATACATTACAATACATACATACCATACATACATACATACATACATACATACCATACAATAACATACATACATACATACATACCATACATACATACATACATACGATACATACAATACATACATAATACATACATACATACATACACTACCATACATACATAAATACATACGATTACATACATACAATACATAAATACAATACCATACATACATACATACATACATAACATACATACAACACATACATATCATACATAACACACACACACTAAACAACACATATCACCTACACATAACAAACAGGACCGAAAACATACATACATAAATACCGTACATACGTACGTACGCTACGTAACCATACTTGCCGTACATACATACAAATACGTAACTACGTAAATACATACATATCATACATACATACATACGATACATACATACATACATCCATACATACATACATACATACAAAAGCATACATACATACATACATACATACATACATACATACATACATACTACATACATACACTACATACATACATACATACATACATACATACATACATACATACATACATACATACATACATACATACCTACATACATACATACATACATACATACATGCATACATACATACATACATACATACATACATACATACTACATACATACATACATACCATACATACATACATACATACATACATACATACATACATACATACATACAATACATACATACATACATACATACAACCTACATACATACATACAGTACATACATACATACATACATACATACATACATACATACATACATACATACATACACATACCTACATACATACATACATACATACATCATACATACATACATACATACATACACATACTACATACATACATACATACATACATACATACATACATACATACATACATACAATACTATATGCATACATACATACATAGCATACATACATACATACATACATACATACATACATACATACAGACATCACATACAATACATACAGACACAGCCTACATACATACAGACATTTCAGCATACATACATACTCATAATCACATACATTAAAATACATACATAGCATACATACATACATAGCACACATACATACATACATACATACATACGTACCGTACATACATACCTACATACTATACATACATTACATACATACATAACTTACATACCCTACAAATACATACATACCATACAGTACATCTACATACATGACTACCTATGAAACATACATACATACATACATTACATACCTACATACTTACACTACCTACCAGACTACATACCTACCTACAATACCTACCTACAATACATACAATACATACATACATACGTACGATACAACATACAATGCATACATAACGATAACATACATGACATACATACATACATACCTACATACGTACCTACCTACATACATACATACTACATCATAGCATACATACATACATACATACATACATACATACAGTACATACATACATACATACGTACATACGTACAATACTATACATACGTACGTACGCATACATACCATACATACATACATACATCATACATACATACATACATACATACATACATACATACATACATACATTACATACATACATACATACATGCGACATAGCATACATCATCTACATACATACACGATACAGACATACCTAGGGGGTAGCCCTCTTACACATAACGATGATGATGTAATGATGATGATGATGTGCTGAATATCACACACACAAATAATAGTATATTTGAAATTATATTGCATATGTTAGCAAACATTTACACAGTAGTTTCCATACATTGTTAGAAGAGCTGTTCAGTCCTCTTACAAATGTGAGCGTTTATGCTCCACTGGAGCTTACACAGCCAGGGGGAGACTCAATTTCACGATTTCGTACACTTGACTTTCCTTCATCTCAAAACTTCACTTTCCCTTATCTCAGTACTTCACTTTCCTTCATCTCAAAACTTCACTTTCCCTTATCTCAGTACTTCACTTTCCTTCATCTCAAAACTTCACTTTCCTTCATCTCAAAACTTCACTTTCCCTTATCTCAGTACTTCACTTTCCTTCATCTCAAAACTTCACTTTCCTTCATCTCAAAACTTCACTTTCCCTTATCTCAGTTCTTCACTTTCCTTCATCTCAAAACTTCACTTTCCTTTATCTCAATACTTCACTTTCCATAAATCTAAAAACTTCACTTTCCCTTATCTCAGTACTTCACTTTTCTTTATCTCAATACTTCACTTTCCTTCATCTCAAAACTTCACTTTCCCTTATCTCAGTACTTCACATTCCTTCATCTCAATACTTCACTTTCCGTTATCTCAGTACTTCACTTTCCTTTATCTCAATACTTCACATTCCTTCAACTCACTACTTCACTTTCCGTTATCTCAATACTTCACTTTCCTTCATCTCAATACTTCACTTTCCTTCATCTCAATACTTCACATTCCTTCATCTCAATACTTCACATTCCTTTATCTCAATACTTCACATTCCTTCATCTCAATACTTCACTTTCCTTCATCTCAATACTTCACATTCCTTCATCTCAATACTTCACATTCCTTTATCTCAATACTTCACATTCCTTCATCTCAATACTTCACATTCCTTCATCTCAATACTTCACATTCCTTCATCTCAATACTTCACATTCCTTCATCTCAATACTTCACTTTCCGTTATCTCAATACTTTACTTTCCGTTATCTCAATACTTCACATTCCTTCAACTCAATACTTCACATTCCTTCATCTCAATACTTCACTTTCCGTTATCTCAATACTTCACTTTCCGTTATCTCAATACTTCACATTTCTTCATCTCAATACTTCACATTCCTTCATCTCAATACTTCACTTTCCGTTATCTCAATACTTCACTTTCCGTTATCTCAATACTTCACATTCCTTCAACTCAATACTTCACTTTTCTTTTCTCAGTACTTCACTTTCCTTTATCTAAATACTTCACTTTCCTGGAATTTCTCAGTACTTGACTTTCCTGATTTTTCTAAGTACTTGACTTTCCTTTATCTCTGTACTTGACTTTCTTAGATTTTCTTAATACTTGATTTTTCCTGGATTTTCTCAGTGCTTGACTTTCCTGGATTTTCTCAATACCTGACTTTCCTGGATTTTCTCTCAATACTTGACTTTCCTTTATCTCAGTATTTGACTTTCTTGGATTTTCCCAATACTTGACTTTCCTGGATTTTTCGTGGAATTTCTCAATATTTGACTTTCTTTGATTTTCTCAGTACTTGACTTTTTTTGATTTTCTTAATCCTTGACTTTCCTTGAATATCTCAATACTTGACTTTCCTTGCTTTTTCTCAATACTTGACTTTCCTTGATTGTTTCAATACTTGACTTTCCTTGATTGTTTCAAAACTTGACTTTCCTTGATTTTCACCGTACTTGGCTTTCCTTGATTGTCCCAGTACTTGACGTTTCTTGATTTCCTCAGTACTTAACTTAATTGATTGTCTCAATACTTGACTTTCCTTGATTGTTTCAATACTTGACTTTCCTTGATTGTCTCAGTACTTGACTTTCCTTGATTGTCTCAGTACTTGACTTTCCTTGATTGTCCCGGTACTTTGCTTTCCTTGATTGTCCCGGTACTTTGCTTTCCTTGATTGTCCCAGTTTTTGACGTTTCTTGATTTCCTCAGTACTTAACTTAATTGATTGTCTCAATACTTGACTTTCCTTGATTGTTTCAATACTTGACTTTCCTTGATTGTCTCAATACTTGACTTTCCTTGATTGTTTCAATACTTGACTTTCCTTGATTGTCTCAGTACTTGACTTTCCTTGATTTTCTCAATACTTGACTTTCCTTGAATGTCTCAATACTTAACTTTCATTGTCTGAATACTTGACTGTCCTGGATTTTTTTTTAATACTTGACTTTCCTTGATTTTTTTTTTTTCAATACTTGACTTTCCTTGATTTTTTTTTTCAATACTTGACTTTCCTTGATTTTATCAATACTTGACTTGGGTTAATTACCTTATACTCGAGTAGTTAGGTCACACAACTTGTCCCACAATATTGGATATCTTTTCATGTTTCATTGTTCTCTTCATGTTTCAGTGTTCTCTTCATGTTTCAGTGTTCTCTTCATGTTTCAGTGTTCTCTTCATGTTTCAGTGTTCTCTTCATGTTTCAGTGTTCTCTTCATGTTTCAGTGTTCTCTTCATGTTTCAGTGTTCTCTTCATGTTTCAGTGTTCTCTTCATGTTTCAGTGTTCTCTTCATGTTTCAGTGTTCTCATCGTGTTTCAGTGTTCTCTTCATGTTTCAGTGTTCTCTTCATGTTTCAGTGTTCTCTTCATGTTTCAGTGTTCTCTTCATGTTTCAGTGTTCTCTTCATGTTTCAGTGTTCTCATCGTGTTTCAGTGTTCTCTTCATGTTTCAGTGTTCTCTTCATGCTTCAGTGTTTTAGATTTAACTTCATATTAAAGTCGAAAGGCTTTCCGATTAGTTTAAGCATGTTTACTTTATATGAAACTCATCAGCAACTTTGAAATATTTTTGCTATTTTTGGATTCCTCTTCTTTGCTTTCGCCTGAGTGTCGTAATGGCGTTGTGCCTGTTTACAGCACAGCTGTCCTTTTTTGCGGATGTCAACCGAGACTTTCTGTCTACGTTAGGGCTGCCAATGATGGGTTTTTACCCCCAGATCTGTGTTTTTTCTTTGACGCCTTGGGTTCACATTTTGAAATCTGGGGTTTTTTCAAAAATATATACTTATATAAAAGTAGGTATGTTTCGTTTCGTAACTAAAAAATTTGTACTTTTTAACAAACTTTTTTGTGTGCTTATGTTTTGCTGGGTTTTTTGTTCAGCTTAGCTGGGGTTTTCGAACACAAAAATCAAACTGGCAGCCCTGGTCTTCAAGCATTTGTTGACCGGGTTAACTTCCCGGCTTTTCGGATTCGGGACCTTCTTTTTTTTTGTCTGTATTTGTCCTCAAAAGGGCAGTCGACTCGCTGTCTTGTGACTTATAGCTAGGATGCGATGCGATATAAGCAATATTCAGTCCAACAAATTTTTTGGAACAGACCATTTTTAGTTGCCTTTTACGACATACTTGTTAACAGTGGGTCTACTTTCCCCTCCCCGATGGGACCTTTCTTGGTGGTACTCCCACCCTCTTTTACGGTAAAGAATACAGTAAACAAATCTGACCGCAAATACACAATTCCCTTCCATCGGAATTCTGTGGTTGTTGCGTTCACCGGCTGTAAACTCTGGCGGAAAGTTCTGGTTGTTCATCCATCTCTGGACTTTAGTCTGGTTCCGAACCTGAGTATTGCATGCACATCCATTTTACAGATCTGGCTTATTTATATGCATATTGTTGGTTCCTTGCCTCTCAGTCAAATGCACTCCGCCTTCGACGTAAACCCCCAGTTAGTCGACTCTTACGACATGCTCGTTGGGTAGTCAGTGGGTCTGTTCTTGTTTTCCCCCACAATGAGGCCTTGTAACCCACACGGGTACGTCCGAATTCTGAAACGCTAAGTATATTGATATTCATCATTTCTTTTAATGGATACATTTATTTTACTTATCGCGCTTCTCTTTCCGTCACTTCGGACCTGGTCCCTTCTCAAGACTCAAAAACAGCCTACTTTGTGAAAATGTTCTTACCCTCGGCTACAGTAAGAAAACCCCACTAAAGTGCAGTCGTCTAGCAGGATTGTCTTCACCTACAAGATTTATCAAGTTTGTTTGATCTGGATGTGGCAGCTGGCAAAAACAGCTTTCTTGACATAAGTTTCGTCACTTGTTCCAGCCATAGACTCTTCTTAACTGTCGCCGCTCGCCATAATTGGCTTTTGCTTTAGAGATAGTCGCTTGCTACATTGTAGCCTCTGGTATAGTTGAAGTCACTGGTTACATCGGTAGCATTTTGCTATGACTGTTGTCTCTAATTCTAGCTGTAGTTTCTTATTCTAAGTATAATCTTTTGTCCTATTTGTACCATACTGTCTCAGCTGTAGTCTTTTGTCCTGTCTGTACCCCATTGTCCTGTCTGTACCCCCTTGTCCTGTCTGTACTCCCTTGTCCTAGCTGCAATCCCTTGCCCTTAATTTGTCATTTGTCTTAGCTGTACCCGCATTGTCCTAGCTGTAGTCTTTTTTCCTATTTGTACTCCCTTGTCCTAGCTGTAGTCTTTTGTCCTGTCTGTACCCCATTGTTCTAGCTGTAGTCTGTTGTTCTATCTGTACTCCCTCGTTCTAGCTGCAATCCCTTGCCCTAATTGTTGTCATTTGTCCTAGTTGTACCCCCGTAAACTAGTTATAGTCTTTTGTCCTTTCTGTACTTTCTTGTACAAGCTGTAGTCATATTTCCGTGCTTTACCCCCCCCCCCCCCCCACCCCCACTCCTCCCCCGGGCTTTTCCAGTTAACCTAATCAATCTTACAGTCTGTGCCCCCCAGCTGAACAGTTACCCAGAGCTTTTCTAATGATTCTATCGATATTTAAAACACGTTGGTGTTACTGAGGTGGACAACTCCCGTCGGCAGGTAACAATGCACTTTAACCACACAAGACTCAGGTCCCAGTTGCCCCCCTCCCCCACATCTTGTATACAGCACACACAAAACATCAGTTCTCGGACGCAAAGGATAGCTTGACATCGGCGCCAGCTATTGACCTGGTCTCATCTTTAGTTTACTCACAAAACTGACCCATTTTTGGTCTCTGTAGCTTATTCACTCCCCTCCCCATCCCAGTTGAAAAAGGGGGAAATGGGGCAGTTAGCTTGGACTTATATAAACACACATGCACGTACATGTATGTTCACGTGTAATTGTATGCAACTGATTCGTAACAAAAATGTGGGTTAAAAAAAAAAAAAAACTTACGTAAAACAAATCTATGCTATGTCTCGCCTTGGAATATAAACATCAGTGCGAATTAACGAACAGTTTTGTCAACCATATAAATATACCGCACATATATCAACAGCAAAGGGGCAGCGACTAGACGCGTACTTGCTGGCCCTGCGATCCAGGGTTCGAACAAGTAAATGTCTCAGAAAGTAGGGACGGCAGCCGTGATGTTGAGCACGTCCCCCACCGAGTATGGGTAATTATATACGAAACGCCATATGGCACATACATAGTTTTCTAATAGCATGGCGCGATCATCATCGAACAGAATAGATTTAACTATATTAGTGTGGCAATGAAAGTAGCAGGGTAGGGTAGCTTTACCAACAGAAGATTTACGAACCCTTCATCCTCAGCTGAAATGCGGGGTACCTCAGGGGCAGGGTGGATCATATGCTTAGCTCACATCATGAAACCACGGCCAGGGTTAAATGGGAGGGGGGGCGTGAATTGTGGTGAATCAACTTTTGGACTTCAACCTTGTACCCGCTAGCCACTCTCTGCACTACCGGCCCAATGTGATCATAACCCTACACAGGTCAGACTTTTCCGCTGGTACTCTGACCCACTCCTCTCCTCGCCCAATGTTCTCCAGAATGCATACTTGTCTTATTGTGTCTTCTGCTTGAGCCATCCACGATTTTCCCCTTATCAGCCTCTGACCCTTACCTGCAAAAGCTTCCAACAGAGGGTATTCTTTGTCTGCAGCTATTCAGCCTATCTGCAAAAGTCGGCAATGCAAGGATGTATCCCATGCACACAATCACGGTGTCTCTTGTACATCCCAGGATCAGCCGCATAGCTTCATTCTGTATGCGCTCCGGTTTCTCTAGCTGACTCTTCGAGACAGTTATTAACCCGAATCCATAATCAATCACTAAGATAATCGAGTGCTAGTAAAGTGTGAACACCATTCTCTGCTCCATGTCCAACGCTGCCATAATCTTTAGTACATTTAGATCTTTTTGAGCCTTTGTCACAACCCTTTCTATGTGATCCGTGATACCCAGGTCTCTTTTGTGTCCCTGCCATTTATTTTGAGCCTGGGAACATCCACTCTAACAATTATGTTGTCCAAAGAGCACCACAGGACGCTCACACAGGGAAGCATACGAAGTGATAACTACTGTTGGGGATGGCAAGGCACTTGGTGTTAATGAATTGGTTTGTCTAATTTACTTTTTTTTCTTCTTCTAAATTCTGTTTCCCTGTTCCTAATTATATTCATAACCCTAAACCTGATGCCTATATTAACGTAGACATTAGACATTAGCATTCAAGCTTTTGTCACACCATTAGAAATTGTTTTACTCGGCCATACAGTCTCTGAGTCTCTTTGGGGGCAAGGAATCGACATCACTCGCCAGAATGATAGACTTGCGAGTTAAGATCGGAATAGCAAAAAACGAGACGTACACCAGGCACACTAGAGGACTTGTTATTTAACATACAACTGATACTATTAGCCACCAGAAGTTGGGGTTCACAATGAAGAGAGAATCTGAGCTCCTTTGGAGATGTATGTATGTATGTATGTATGTATGTATGTATGTATGTATGTAATGTATTATGTATGTTAGTATGTATGTATGTATGTAGTATGTATGTATGTATGTCTGTATGTATGTATGTATGTATGTATGTATGTATATGTATGTATGTAGGTATGTATGTATGTATGTATGTATGTATGTATGTATGTATGTAGTATGTATGTATGTATGTATGTATGTATGTATGTATGTATGTATGTATGTATGTATAGTATGTATGTATGTATGTATGTATGTATGTATGTATGTATGTATGTATGTATGTATGTATGTATGTATGTATGTAGGTATGTATGTATGTATGTATGTATGTATGTATTATGTATGTATTGTATGTATGTATGTATGATGTAGTATGTATGTATGTATGTATGTATGTATGTATGTATGTATGTATGTATGTATGTAATGTATGTATGTATGTATGTATGTATGTATGTATGTATGTATGTATGTATGTATGTATGTATATGTATGTATGTATGTATGTATGTATGTATGTATGTAGGTATGTAGTGAATGTATGTATGTATGTATGTATGTATGTATGTATGTATTTATACGTATTATGGTATAACATACACGAGGGGTTTCAAACAAAACAATTAAATATATTTTTGCGGTGTAAATATTTTTGAAAAAGCAAAGAAAAAATAAATTATTATTCAAAGGAGTCACCACTGCGTTCAATGCAGGATTTGCAGTACCGGTAAGTCTTTGAATTCCTGAAGAAAAAATTTTTTTTTGTATGTATACCGTTTTTTGTTGGGGGGGGGGGGGGGGGGCACAATCTGATGATGATGATGGGGATGAGGAGGAGGAGGATGAATATGATAACGATGATGATGACGACATGTACCACCTCCCATCAACATTGTACACGTTAGCTACTAACTATTTTATAAGTCATCTCTTTTACCCCCCCCCCCCACCCCACCCCACCACCGCCACCAATTCCGCTTTCCGTTTACAGTATTGTGAATCCAACACAGTTGAACTTTAATCTCCAGACACGCACACACAAAAATCGATTGCCAAACCTCTGTCCTCTACAAGTCATTAATTATTGACACAGTGGCCTCTGGCTTTCTTCTGTAGTTGGCCCTAGATATCATCTTTAACACAGCAAGACACCGGCCTAAACTTCTAGTAACATCGCCGGAAACAAAATGTTGAAATCGCAGGGAGAAAAGCTAATTATTAGAACAATGGCTATAAGAAAATGTGACAATCATGCAAATGTTATGGAAAAAAAAAATCCTTCGACAAATTGTGGAAATATGGTGTGAAACAAAAGCAACTTGACAGTGGAATATCCCATTACATGCTTTTGTGGATCGTAAAATATCTTGAAAATCGAACTGCAAGATTCAAGATACAAGTGGGGCCAAAACCACACACACACCATTTTCAGTCTTTCTACCAAACCCTAGAAAGTTTCACTTACATATATGGCATCCAGGCACTGAAATATGATGACTCACTGTCATATTTAGGAGTGACCTTTAACCCAAGACTCACATGGAGAAAACAGAAAATACACAGAGCAAGGGACTCAAGAGAACCCAACTGATAAGGAAGTTGTTAGCTAGAACAAACTCGTGGGGGGGGGGGGGGGCAAAAACCTCAGTGTCCTCAAGAGGACCTGTACAGGCTATGTGAGGCCAACACTGGAATATGGAATAGTTGCTTGGGGCACATCAGCTAAATCAAATTTTCAAAAAGTCACAAAGATTCAAAACCATGCTCTCCGTATTATGACAGGAGCAATGCGCTCCTCGCCTATATCAGACATGGAAACAATTACCGGTCTCCATGATCTGGAAGATAGGAGAGACACAAAGCACCTCACCTAGCTCTCGAAATATCACCACTTTAAAGAGCAACCCATGCACAGTCGACTGCAGAAACCAAAGAAGGCTAGACTAAAGAAAAACCTGTTTTATTAAATATGCAAATGCCAAGCTGGCTGGCCTCAAACTCCCTCCCATAATACCACATTTTCCACTGAAACCTGGTGCTATGTCAGTTCTACAAGCAATTGTTAACCCAAAAGACACTCAGTTTGTAGACTTGACGCACAAGCTGATTCACTTTAGCTCTTCAGTAGAACAATCTGTACAGCAGTGGATTCCAGGTCTCTGTAGCTTGGAAGGCAATGAAAAGGCGGACAGATTTGCCAGAAGCGGCAGTGACATGGTACAACCAAATACCGACTTTAGCCACCAAGAGACTAAATTATAATACAATCTAGTATCCAAGAAAGGTGGCTGGATACACACACCAGATTTTCTCCCCATGACTCGCTTCATTGCCTCTCTAGAGAGAGACAGTGTGTATTATATTCAGACTAAAGACTGGGCACAACAGATTTCGTCAAAATATGTTCAAATTTTTCGGTGTAGGAAATACGGAGACGTGTCCCTGCAGCGTGGCACACGAAAAGGCTGAGCATGTGCTCCAACACTATCAACTGTATGCAGACAACAAAGACGTAATCTGGCCTGTTCCAAACATAATGAAGACAACACTTTATGGTACACGAGAGGATATGGACTGCACGATAGCTTTCATAAAGGCTACCGGCCTTCTGATATAAGTTTTCTGACAGAAGGATCGAAGAAGAAGAAGAATGCAAATGTTTGGTGCATTTGTAGGAAGTGCCAGTGACAGCAGAGACGGACTTAGCAGCTGTTGTATAGGTTAACATTTATTTCTGAGTCAGTTAATAGTGTTTAGGTATTTATGTGTGCATGTTTCATTTGTGGTAAGCAGGAGAAATAGTGTGTCCGGAAGTAGCTGATGCATGATTGTAGATACGCAAGTACATAGAGACAGATCCCTCCCCCCTCCTCCTCGCCACACGCGCGCGCTCGCATGCGTGCGCGCACACACACACAAACAATCAGTCTCTCTCCCGTCTCTTTAGTAGCAAACATGCACATAGTTTCCAAGTTTTTTTAAAGACCTGTTTTTCTATACATGTATTAGTAAACAGTCGGCTCTGTGGCTAAGTCGATGCGAACGCTCCACAATGCCGGGATGCCGGGTTCGATCCCAGCTGCGGGCCATGCGCATTGCGTTGGTTTCGAGGGTGGTATCAAGAAAGCCGACCGTCCAGCAAGCAATGGCAAACTATTGGACGTACATTTTCCTAGAAAAACCACACAACAGCCAGGGGCTGTTGGGGTTGCTTCTGGTATTAGTAAACATCCATGTGGTCCCAGTTTTGTTTCATTTAGCTTTTATGTGAAGACGGATTTCATTCATCATAAACTGTCTCAACGGATGTCCACGATGTATTACGCAACGGTAATATTTGAATGGCTTATTACTATCTATCCATCTGTTTTTCCCTGACTGATGTATCCCAGTAGGTTGGGTGCTGACTTTTATCTCCGTATACATGTCCAACACCATATTTAAAAGAAAACGACCCTTTCCAACACTGTACAGAAATCGGGTCCAATGTGCTGTCAATAAATTTACACCAAGCTGCACACGATTGGACATGGAATCAATATCCAACTTGCCACCTTGACTTCCCGAAGCATTTCATTGTACCTATTTTTGGATGTGTTGACCTAAGAGTCCAGCATTGAACAGACATACCCATACCGACAGGCAACGCTGTGCGCCAGCGGCTAGTAGGTATATGATGCTAACCCAGTCCTGGGTTTAGGTAGATGCTAATTAAGCTACAGCTAAAACCCTCACAATCTGTAGGGGCCTCACAAAATTCGTATTTTTTTCACAACTGCAATTTTTGTAACACAAAACACACACACACACACACACACACACACACACACACACACACACACACACACATATATATATATATATATATATATATATATATATATATATATATATATATATATATATATATATATATATATATATATATATATATATATATATATACATTACCAATTCATTTTTAAGTGTTATTAATATTTTTGGGGGTATATTATCTCGTTTTATTTATTCTAACTTGTTGCACCTTTTTGAATTGAATAAAACAATCAGGTTGATATGCGTCAACTTCTAACTTTTATTAATTTACTCACATATATGTTACGGTTTTTTTTTTTATGGATTACCGCCTGGCTGACTGGATCAGTTGGTTAAAACCTGACTGCGCGGCGACCGGGTGACGAACTCCGTCTGGTCCGGTTCAAGCCCGGGGGTAGGCAGAAAAGCCACATTTCCTTCCAGATGTACGGTATCTATAATTGAATCAAGGCCGAAGGGTTGCTATTTCCATAGTACCGAGCCAAAGGGTTTACAACTCATTGTTTCTGGATACTTAAAAAAAGGATGAATTTGTATAATTTAAAACTATGGGGGTCTCCTGCTTTTACGTAGTTTTGGCAGATCCCCATCATGTATAAATCGGGCCCTGGGCTAACCCCAGTGTCATAAACCACTCGGCCCCCGGTGGCTGATGTGGACAGTACCTCATTAGCCAGCTACCTGCAGACACGTGTGTTGAGAAGTTGCCAAAGAAAAGATGTGCCAAGTCTACACCATGACGGCTTTGCTTTGGTGAAGCTGCGACCCTTCCAAGTGCAACTCTGGTACGACTATATCCCCCAGCTACTGCGACTTCCATAAAGCTCTTTACTGGCATCCTTACTTAATTACTCTCACTGCACCCATAGGGTGATATGGACGGCGATTATCATTAGCTAGTATGAAAACTATTTTAACAAATATACCAAGATTTATACACCGTTAGAGGGAGGCGGAGAGAGAGAGAGAGAGAGAGAGAGAGAGAGAGAGAGAGAGAGAGAGAGAGAAAGAGAGAGAGACAGAAAGAGACTGTGTGATGTTTTTGAATAGGTGTGTAAGTGATGAGTGAGAGAGACAGAGAGGAAGAGACAGACAGAGAGGAAGAGAGATAGATAGATAGATAGATAGATAGATAGATAGATAGATAGATAGATAGATAGATAGATAGATAGATAGATAGATAGATAGATAGATAGATAGATAGATAGATAGATAGATAGATAGATAGATAGATAGATAGATAGATAGATAGATAGATAGATAGATAGATAGATAGATAGATAGATAGATAGATAGATCGATAGATAGATCGATAGATAGATAGATAGATAGATAGATAGATAGATAGATAGATAGATCGATAGATAGATAGATCGATAGATAGATAGATCGATAGATCGATAGATAGATAGATCGATAGATCGATAGATCGATAGATAGATAGATAGATAGATAGATAGATAGATAGATAGATAGATAGATAGATAGATAGATAGATAGATAGATAGATAGATAGATAGATAGATAGATAGATAGATAGATAGATAGATAGATAGATAGATAGATAGATAGATAGATAGATAGATAGATAGATAAAAAATAAATAAAAAACATATTTGCAAAAAGAACAAATTAGCGCCCCTGAATGCAGGGGTGAATGGGGGGGGACGGGGGGGGGGGGGCTCAAGTTTAAGGCCTTAGCCCCTGATAATGTGTGCGTGTGTGTGGTGTGTGTGTGAATGTTTGAGAGTGGTGTGTGGGAGTGGTGTATGGGAGAGAGCGAGAGAGATTGTGTTTGTGTGCTTTATAATGACCAAGTGCGTGGGTGATGAGAGAGAGAGAGCGCGCGTTTTGTGTCAATGGTAAGAATGAGAGCTCAGAAAGACAATCACCGAGGGCGGTGCTAAACACCAAAAGCTAAACATAGACAACATTTGAGTTTGTGTTTGTTTGTTTAGAGAGTGAGTGCAGGACAGGCGGAGAGGAAGGTAGCCGACTCTCCATTGGAGAACACCTAGAAGTCATTGTCCTAGACCCTGTCCATGTTTGAGCATTGACTTCACCTCACAGGCCGAGACAACCAGGGTTACGACCGCAGACAGTTTTCCAATAATCTACCAGTGACCGGGTCAGTGTGCACACTTTAGTTCAGGAATGTCATCATTAAGTTGCGACACATACTAAGTAGAGAGGTCCAGCAATAGACAACTATGCACATTAGCCGGTTGCCGTGACCCAGTCTGCCCAGAGCTGATACCATCATGATCTAAAGGCTGGATACTAGTTATCCTCATATTGTCTCTCCGGTGTAATAGCCCTTAGTTGTTTGGACTTTTGCTCAGTACTACAAATGATCGTTACAACGGCATTTACTCGTTGTTGTTTTTTGTGCAGTTAAGATCTTTTGGATAATTTAATTTACCGAATAACGTTGTTTCTTAATGGAAGAAAAGCTGCAATGAAAAGAACAGCAATTCTCGTGGGTAACTCATCGGGTAAGGTCTTTAAATGTATCGTAATAATCTTCTTTAACATTTGCCTTTAAGCGTCGTGGGGGTTGGGGGGTTGGGGGGTGGAGGTCCTCCGGCGTTCGATGAAGTGTAGTGCTGACTATTGTATTTCCGTGTCTTTGACGTTAGAAATTCTTCTGTTTATGCATTCGTATAAGATTTTCTTATGTGTGGCACCTTTGTTGGTTACTAATGACCATAAATTCTAACAATATAAATCCTATCCTGATAGATGAAAGTGAATCATGGACACTTAGGCAAACAGTAAAAAATTATTTGGAAGCGGTGGAGATGTGGTTTTGTTAGACGAATGATCAGAATGCACAGGGCAGATTTAAAAAAAGTAATAAAGACGCCTTGAAAGACACTGACTCACAAAAAGAAGTGATTGCTCCTATCAGAAGGAGCAACTCTACATTATTTGGTCAGGTCCTATGAATGAGAAAACTGGAGTAAATGATGACGGTGAGTGAGGAAAGTGAAGGCAAGGAAAAGTAAAGAGTGATCGAGAGAAAAGATGCTGGACAGTTTGACATCATTTCATCAAAGATCAGCTGGGTCAGGACTGATTGAAAGTACACTTAACATAAAGACATGACTACCAACACCACACGACATGGACTAACGGAAGAAGAAGAAGAAGAAGAAGAAGAAGAAGAAGAAGAAGAAGAAGAAGAAGAAGAAGAAGAAGAAGAAGAAGAAGAAGAAGAAGAAGAAGAAGAAGGGGAGGAAGAAGAGGAGGAGGAGGAGAAGAAAAAGAAGAAGAAGAAGAAGCAGAAGAAGAAGAAGAAGAAGAAGAAGAAACAGCAGCAGCAGCAACAGCAGCGACAACAGGTTAGATATGAGAAAGGCGTGTATTGGTGTGTATAGTCACTGTGTCATTCTAATGAACGAAAACGAATTAATTTGATTACATTACCCGAGACTAGGAATTCTAGTAATAATAAAATACTGGTTTAGATTGCATACCTGTCTGTTGATTCTTAGCTTTCATTTTAAGAGTAGCTACTGGAGTAGGTAATTAAATACATTTACTGAAATTCAGTCAGATGCCTTCTCTCTAAATTTAAAAAAAAAAGTTAGTTGCGTATCCTTACAGGACGTTGCAGAACCAACCCTAACAGCCCCTGGCTGTTGTGTGGTTTCTCTAGGCAATTTACATCCAGTAGTTTGCCATTGCTTTCTGGACGTTCGGCTTTCTTGATACCACTGTCGAAACCAACGCAAGGCGCATTGCCCGCAGCTGGGATCGAACCTGGCATCCCGGCATTACGAAGCGAAGCGTTCGCCACAGAGCCGACCCCTAAATGAAGGCTGGTTGTAATAGTTATCAACAGTCTCTGTCTCTTGTCCTGGGATCTTACACTCGCTACCTCTTTTGTTGCTTGTTCATTTTCCCTGACTGCTGTTCGGGAATGCAAAATAGCGGGTGGTGGGAGAGGGGGGGGGGGGAACCATTAAATATAATGATACAGAGGAAGCAGGAAGGGGATAGAATTGTGGATGTGACACTGGATGGACTGGCGTTTTGGGGAAGACTTCTAGCAGTGCAGGCTTGAATTCCTGTGTATCGATTAACCACTGGCACTGTGCAAACCTGAATTACTGTGTTGCTATAGATTACTGGCACTGTGCAAGTCTGAATTAGTGCGTAGCGATAAAATAATGGCATTGTGCAAGCCTGAATTAGTTTTTAGCTATAAACTACTGCCATTGTGCAAGCTTGCATTAATGTGTAGCGATAGACTAGTGCGCCTGTGTGCCACCGGGGCCATCACGGTAAGCAAAGAATAGTGACACTGCACCCTACCAGGCATGTCGTAAGAGGCGACTGAGGGAATGGTTGGGCTTGAATTTGGCTACCTAATCCTGTAAAAACAATAGCCACAAAAACCAACCAACCATGGATAAGTCAACAAGAGAAGCAAGTAAAAGCCAGCCAACCAAGATTAGGGCAGGCTCTTCAAGTAAAAGAAGTATGACGCGTGTGGAGAAAGCCGAAAGGAGTCCGGATCGTTGACATACCTCCTCTCAGGAAGACCCTACAGAATTGGCACCTGGAATGTTAGAACTCCCTATGATATAGGGAGAACAAAGGAAGTAGTAAGCGAAATAAAACATTAAATAATTAATATTTCAGAGTTATGTGAAATTAGACTGGGGCGGAGAAAAGTATTCTAAATTCAGGGGAAACTATTTTGTTTTTAGGACACACCGAGGAACATTCGCCCCACAGTGAAGGAGTGGCAGATGGGTTAAATATTTGCCTTTAAATGGACCATCCCCAGAGGTTCCTCCAGATATCCAGCCTTTAGGAGTGGAACTGGGTGTCAACTGTGAGATACCATCTAAAGAGGAAATTAGAAAAGCTATCAATCTTCTCATGGAAGGAAAGGCGGCAGGCCCAGATGGTATCCCAGCTGAAGCCATCAGGGCAAACATAAACACATTAACGGAATTGCTACATAGATTATTTAGTAAAGTCTGGGAGACTGAAGAAATACCAGCAGACTGGAGAGAAGGATATCTTGTGAAACTGCCCAAAAAAGGTGATCTACAGGAGTGTGAAAACTATAGAGAAATTGTGTTGCTGTCAGTTCCTTGAAAAAATATTACGCAGAATTATTTTGGAAAAATTAAAAGATGCTATTGATAAAAAGCTAAGAAATAAACAGGCAGGTTTTTGGCCAAATAGATCCTGTACTAACCAGATAGCCACATTACGTATTATAACAGAGCAAAGCATTGAACCGAACTCACCACTTTATATTGGATTTCATAGACTATGAAAGAGCATTTGACAGCATGGATAGGGAATCTCTCTGGAAATTGATTGGACACTATGGAATCCCACAGAAAATTATTAACTTAGTAAAGGCAACAAAAAAAACCATAAAATGTCGAGTTCTTCATGAGGGAAAGTTAACAGATAAATTTAAAATAGAAACGTGGCTGCGATAGGTATGTCTTTTGTCGTCTCTACTTTTTTCACTGGCTATAGACTTATGGCCCTATATGCCCTATACGCCTAAAGGTGTGGAAAAGGGTCCTTTAATTTACCTTTTTTTTTTTTTTAAACCTATGAAAACAGTAACTGCTAACACCAAGAATGGAATTTAGTGGACCCCTACAAAACCACTTGACTTCACTAATGATATTTCTTTTCTGTCCCATTCACGGATTAAGATGCAAGATACATAAAATATACTTGATGCGAGATCACAACAGGTAAGTCTGAAAATTCACAAAGGAAAGACAATGATAATGAGAATAAATCAGGCAAAAAGTAATGTGGTTTCTCTTAATGGCACCCCACATGAAGACGTAGAGTCGTACACCTATTTGGGCAGTAATGTAGATAAAGATGAAGGAATTGATAGAGATATTAAAATAAGAACACAAAAGACGCTTTCATAGCACTAGACAATTTGTAAAGGTCAAAAGAAATTAAAATAAATACTAAACTTAAATTTTTTTATTCTTATGACAAATCAGTACTTTGTAAAAAAAAAAAAAGGGGGGGGGGGGAGACATTTAGACCAAATAAGGCAATTACTAATACATTACAGACATTCATTAAATGTTGCCTACGCAGAAAAAAAAGGGAATTAAATGGTATGATAGAATAACTAATGTAGAGCTTTGGGGGAGAACTAAGCAAGCTCCAATGGATCAAGAGGCGAGGAAAAGACGATGGCGTTGGATAGGACACACATTGAGGAAAAACAGAAGAGCAGTATAATCAGAATGTCTTTGCATTGGAATCCACAGGGGCAAAGGAATAAAGAAAGGGAAAAAAAACATTGAGAAGTGATCTGAAGAATGAAGATAGAAAGATAAGAGAACATGGGGGAAAGCTCTGTGTAATAGCAAAGGATAGAACGACTTGGCGTGAGTTGCTTGAGAGCCTATGCTCCATTGGGGGATAGAAAGGTTTGATTTATTTGATTCGATTTAAGAACCGACATCACAGCCCTTGGGGCATTCCCATAAACGCTCCGTCCCCATCTTCAGCAGCCAGAGAAGAGTTCCGATACCAATGGTGCCAGTAGCATTCTGATTAAACATCCGTCTTGCCTTTCCTTTGAGCCTCGAGCATCTGCCAGAACCTTTCGTCAACCCTAACTGCATCATTCTCACCACACTGTGATGATCAATCTTCTCCTCCAAACTGTACAAGCTCTCCCACAAGACACTAACCACGTCTGCCTTATCATTATTCCACCAAGCTGTGCAGAGCCAGCCAGTCTGTCCATCTGTTTATTTCCCAACACACCGGCATTCCCGGGTGAAAAAAATCCAGACAATACTCCTCACCTGTGTATTCCGCAGCGAGCTATGCCACTATGCACGAAGCATGCCTGTCCTGATCTTCCTCAGCATGCTTTCTGAGTCAGTTACAATCACAATGTGTGTGTGTGTGTGTGTGTGTGGTGTTCTCTAGCCTGCGGAAAGCCACAGTGACCGCCTCCACCTCCATTCTTAAGCTGGGTGTTGTGGTATCATATGCTAGGCTCTCTTGCACCAAACGTCGACCATTAACTTTTGCTAAGAAAGCCCAAGCACTTCTTTTGCCTCTTTACACTGAACAGTCTGTGTAAATGATTAAATCTTCTGAGAGAGCATTATCTTGAATTAATTGCTGAATTTCCACCTCTGTGGCACCCGCTGGCCAGTCTCTGCATTCCCGGCTCAGTTTGATTATGACTCTACACAAGTCTGACTGTTCGTGTGGCACTTGGACCCACTCCTCTCCTCGCCAAATGTTCTCAGAGATGCAAACCTGTCTGATTGTGTCTTCTGCCTGAGCCATCCATGACTTCCCTCTAATCAGCCGCTGACCCTTAACTGCACCCAGAGCTTTGTGCAAAGGGTGGTCTGTGACTCACGAGCAGCAGCTACCCCATCTCCTGCAGCTGCCTTCATTTTATTTTCTTGTGAGTCCCAGCCGTCTAGTTTAGCCCCAATCCATGCCACGCGTAGCGGCATGGAAGATACCCTCGGCGGTGGCGGTAGACAGCAATTTAAATGCATGGCGTGACACTGTGAGCTGCGGATTTAATTTGAAATGTTTTTTCTACTGTGACCAACGTGGTGGTGTGAATTGTAGATTCAGAAAATGGCGCGATGCCGGTCGTGCAGTGGTGGTGGTGCCCGTATGTGATTAAAATTGATCGCGTGGGCAACTGCTGATCTGTTGGTGAATTCTGCTACCATCAATGATGAACTGCATTTCTAATGTCGGACGGTTTGTGTTAGCACTTCGAATGACTACCGTATCCTTTAATGCGAGTGTATGCTAGATATGCTGAGACAGCAGTCTGTCAATCTTTCCACAAGGGACTGTGATAAACATTATGTGTGTTTTTCGTTTTTTCGTTCTGCAATTTCAACGATGCTCTTTGATGTGTATACAAGCAAGATTGCAGAACTTGAATTGTTGGAAGGGTGTTGACATTTGCTGATGATGTTCTTGCATATAGACAGGGTGGTAATAGGCAATGGATAGCAAAAGAGCTCCAGGCAACTGTAGACAAAGTGACTGACTGGTGTGCAGAAATGGGTGCTGTCATAAACTCAGAAAAGACGACTGTTTTTTTTTTTTTTTTTTTGGTGTGCTCTCTGGACAATAGAGCTAATGCTCCAAACTTCAAAATTAATGGGAATAACATCAAAAGAGATAGCAAACTGAGGTACCTAGGTATCGCCTTCGATAGACGCCTGTCCTACAGGGATCACGTGGAGGCGGTTGTGGAGAAATGCCAGAAAATGACGCAATGCTCTCAAGATTGAGGCAACAATGGACATGGAACAAAGAATGTTGTTTACAATGTTCCAGCATATGATCCTGTCGGTGACAGATTATGGTCTTATAATGCTTACTGTATCAAACAGTCAGCTGATGAAACTTGAACACATACAAAATGAAGCCATGCGGGTAATTCTGGGGTGTACAAGAGATACCCCAGTTGTACGTATGCGTTATATACTTCCACTGCCTATTATTGCAGATAGGCTCAAAGTTCTACAAGCAAAGTCATCTCTCAGAGTAGCTGCAGGCAAGACTCCTCTTTTGCATGAAACCCTTGGTAGATCTAAGGGTACCAGACTGAAAAGATGCAGGTCTTGGATGGATCAAGCTTAAGATAAATTTGTGCGAGGTGAGGAGTGGGTCAAAGTGTCCGAGCAAGTTTCAGACTTGTGCAGGGTTCTTAAGGGTTCAAAAAGTTCAACAAATGATTCGTGACAACTTACGACCATGTTATGTGATTATCTATACAGATGGTTCTGGGTTGACGGGCAGACGAAGTGCATCTGGGATTATAGCAAAGGCGAATGGACGTCGCTTAGTGCAAAAAAGCCTGGCATATGATATCACAAAGTCTAGTTTAAGAATGGAGGTAGAGGCAGACACTGCTGCCTTCCGCTGGCTTGAGAATCAGATGAACACATACGGTGACTGACACTGAGTCACATAGCATGTTGAGAAAGGTGGAGACAGGTATGCTCCGTGCAGAGTGGCAATTATCACTTCAGAGGTCCCGAGTAGTTAGTATCCTCTGGATATTCTCTCCAGGTTATCTCAGTGTGTTGGGAAATGAGCAGACAGAAAGACTGGCCGGTTCTGCACCACTTCGTGGTGAACTGATGTAGGACAAGCTGGACGTAGTAAGTGCCCTCTGTGAGCGAGTGAACAGTGCGGAAGCGCAAATAGATCATTTCAGTCTAAGGAGAGAATGGCGCTGCGATGAGTTACCAGGGGATCTGGCCAACGCTTAACACTCAAGGGAGGGGCGAGACGGACACACAGTCAGACAGTTACTGGTGCCATCGGAATTGTAACTCTTCGTTTGTTGCTGAAGATAGGGACGGAGCGCTTATGGGGAGGGGGTGTCCCGAGTGATTTGATGTCGATTCCTAATTTAACATTTAACATGTATGAAGGTCTAATACTGCACACCCAAAACGGCAGAAAACTGATAGGGGACCAGTTTACTATGTTTAGAATTATTTAAGGATCCCCAACGACATTATTTATCCAAAGTATGGAAACCTAACTGGCAGAAAATGAACAAGACTCGAGGCGAGAGTTGTAGGGATTGACTGGGCAAATAAGATAATAACACCACTGGTAGGGCACGAATTTGCTCAGGGCTCGCAGGGAAGGAGAGGAAAATGGATTCATAGTCACGAAAACAGCAAGCGATAGAAGAGAGTTGACAGTAAGTTTAATATAGCAAAAGCGTCGGGGGCCTGGGAATTCAGGCCACTTGAAGCTAACCCGCCTAATAATTTAAAAACATGGGGGTGTGCATTCTACAGAAACGACTTTAAACATTTTCTGATAATGTGTTCTACAAAAGCCACTTTAGACATTCGCCTGTAGTGTTGGCAACAATGGCATTACTGACAATGCTTTCGTTTTTACATAAACCATTCAAAACATTCTTTTTTTTTTTTCTGTCATTGGATGCTCTTTATTGTTTAAGTTTCTGGTGAGAACATTACTCTCTACATAAACCATGCTAAACATCATCTTATAGTGTATGTCACAGAGACACTATGCTAAACTTTCGCCTATAGTATATCCCACATTTAGCATTCTAAACATGTTTCTATAATTTATTCTGTGGAAAGCACGTTAAACATTTCCTGACATTGTACTCCACAGAGACCATGTTAGCGGACAGAGCATGAGCAGTCTGATCGAAGACCCAGCCATCCCACTAGTGGGTATGAACGGTAAACGTTGCGGACGGGGCCGGCCGGACAATGGTCACCTGTACACACTGCGTTCTACCAGTAGAATGGACAGCGACAACAGCGCCTTCAAGAGATTCGAAAACGTCGGCATGCGCCTGGCGCTCAGGAAGGAACTCTATGCCAAAAGGAAGAAGACATGTGACGTGTCGCTGATCTTGGCGTTGCTAGGTGACCACCTTCTTATCATGTTTTCGCTGTTGTTGTTTTCCTATAAACACGTGCCTTCAGATTGCCTTATTTTTTTTTTTCTATAACGAATATTTACAACAATGTTTGTATATGTCCTCATATATATATATATATATATATATATATATATATATATATATATATATATATATATATATATATATATATTGCATGTCATTTTATGTATTATGGAGCGACTAGCCTAGTAGTTAGATTAAACAGCATAAAAAGTCTATGGTTAAGCAGCAGCAAGAAAATCAAAATTAGAAGTTTTAGAGCATCCATCTTTCCTGTAGCAACATACGGATGTGAGTCGTGGACTACCTCCAAGTCCTTAAGAAAGAGAATAGTGACTTTTGGGCTGAAATGCTATATAAAAATTATCAGAATATATTGGACAAAGAAGAGGAGAAATACTGACATCTTGAAAGATCTGAACATCAAGGAAGATTGGCTAATAAACAGCTTCCTGTCTCGGAAGCTGAAATATTTTTGCAATATAAAGCGCCACGACGAATTGGAAAAAAATATAGCAGAATGCATGATACCAGGAAAGAGAGGCAGGGGCAAACCAACGCAAAGATGGGCACAGGCTATAAGTGATTCCTTGAGTATGAAAGTATATGAGGTGAGAGGCCGAGGTTCTTTCAGACAGACCGTGATGAGAGCGACGTTCTTCAAAGGACCTGCTACGTGATGATGAGCCTAGTAGTTAGAGAGCTGGTCTCTCGGGCTAGGTGTGAAGGATATTCTTCTCCGGGGCAACAGTAAAATAAAGAAAGAAACAAAACAAATAATCCTAGCCTGCACAGTCTTTGGCATGGAAAGTCAACGAAACAAGTAACTGGAATTGTTATCCACATGGAAAGTCAAAGAAACAAGTAACTGGAAATGTTATCCACATGAAAAGTCAAAGAAACAAGTAACTGGAAATGTTATCCACATGAAAAGTCAAAGAGACAAGTAACTGGAAATGTTATTCACATGGAAAGTCAAAGAGACAAGTAACTGGAAATGTTATTCACATGGAAAGTCAAAGAAACAAGTAACTGGAAATGTTATCCACATGAAAAGTCAAAGAAACAAGTAACTGGAAATGTTATCCACACGGAAAGTCAAAGAGACAAGTAACTGGAAATGTTATTCACATGGAAAGTCAAAGAGACAAGTAACTGGAAATGTTATCCACATGGAAAGTCAAAGAGACAAGTAACTGGAAATGTTATCCACATGGAAAGTCAAAGAGACAAGTAACTGGAAATGTTATCCACATGGAAAGTCTAAGAGACAAGTAACTGGAAATGTTATCCACATGGAAAATCAAAGAGACAAGTAACTGGAAATGTTATCCACATGGAAAGACAAAGAGACAAGTAACTGGAAATGTTATCCACATGGAAAGTCAAAGAGACAAGTAACTGGAAATGTTATCCACATGTAAAGTCAAAGAGACAAGTAACTGGAAAGGTTATTAACGTGGAAAGTCAAAGAAACAAGTAACTGGAAATGTTATTTACGTGGAAAGTCAAAGAAACAAGTGACTGGAAATGTTATCCACATGACATCACCGGGTTAAGAGCACTGACTTGACACTGATTCCGGGGATCGTTGGAAATAGTCACCAACACCTCTTCCGTATCGTCATGACACGTGATGATGATGACTTAGTTCAGTAAAGAAGACTTTTCTACGCCGCCATGCGAATTGGGCATATAGGGTAAGTCCAATATTTTATAGACCATTCGGCAGTCAGTAGATGAGATAGTCAACATTACACCAACCGCCTTGACTTCGCATGAATTTTATTTGGTGCCCGATGGGGCTGAATCGACTTAGGGGCCAAAATTATTTTTGAGTACACTAAATATATCAATAACTCCTAGAGAACAGTAACTGTATCAAAGACTCCTACAAAATGGTGAAAATATGGGGGTAACTGCAGTCATGCTAATACAAGGAATTCCAGGGAAATTTGACTAAAAAGCTTAACTAAATGGGGAAGCAGAAAAACGGGCACAAAACAACACAAATAACGTAACGTTTCGGCCGAGCAGCCTTTGTCAAACATGAAGTGAACTACACAAAAGTAACAACGAAGGGAGAAGATTGTACAGATCTCTAAGGGGTGACGTGAGCAACGTGAGCAATATTATTATTTTTTTTTTTTTTTTTTGGCGACTATATTTTTTTAGCCATCGTTTATTTTATTTTATTTTTTCATTTATTCCACATCACATTTTTTTAAACGTTGCTCACGTCACCCCACCAGGGTATTTTCATCATGCGTCTTTAAAACCACATCTCAGCAGCTTCCAAATAATTGTTTCACTTATCAACCAATTGTCCATGATTTGCTTCCATATATCAATATAGGATTTATCTTTCTTTTAAGAATTCCCTTTATCGTCTCAGTTGACAAAGAAAGATTACGTATAAGACTCTTCATTTTGTAAAAAAAAAAACGCCTTTACTTGAGCTTTTTACATTTAACTTCTTTAATACATTTTCCATATGATGTTATTATGGTACCCAAGTACTTAAACATATCA
The DNA here is from genome assembly GCA_905116865.2 of Candidula unifasciata. Classification (NCBI taxonomy): domain Eukaryota; kingdom Metazoa; phylum Mollusca; class Gastropoda; order Stylommatophora; family Geomitridae; genus Candidula; species Candidula unifasciata. Next base: position 612,937 of record CAJHNH020002613.1, on the reverse strand, counting down.
GCTTGCTTGAGGTGTGTCTCATTTACATGTTGCATTTTGGAGGGTTAGTTTTCTTCGTAATACCATTACTTCTTTTTTCTTACTGTTAAAACTAAGACTCTTGTTTTCACTTTCAGTTACAATTATATGAAACAACACTAACTCTTAAAATACACTAAATGTATCACTTACTTCCATCGTGTTATAAATGTATCAGTGCTACTACAAAACTCTAACTGTAACATTAGCAGTTAGTGCAAGAACTGTAAAATGAATTCTAATTGTTGCACTTTCTGTTGCAGGAATTCTGTTGATGGTGATCGAGACGGAACTGTCTGCAGCTCACATTATAAGCCGCACGGACGTAACGTCAGTTCTACTGAAACTGTGCATCACGGCCTCCACGGTCTCTCTCCTCGTGTTTATCTTCATCTATCACAGACTGGGAGTCCAACTGTTCACTGTTAACAACAGCATGGACAACTGGCGGCTGGCCATCAACTACCAGCGCATCCTGGCGGCAGTGGCAGAAATGCTCATCTGTATGGTTCATCCCATCCCAGGTGAATTCTACGTGTCCTGGTACACTACTGATTCCGACGGAGACCAGTCCGAGCCAGTTCGCGTACCTCTAGACGTGGTCCTGTCGCTCCCCATGTTTCTCAGACTCTACCTTGTATGTCGGTTCCTGGTGCTGCACAGTCGACTGTACCAGGACGCGTCCTGTCAGAGCTTAGGGGCGCTTAATCGAATCCATTTTAACTTTCGATTTATCTTCAAGTCGTTTATGGCACTGTACCCTGATTACTTCCTGTGCGTGTTTATGATTTCCTTGTTTATCATTACTAGCTGGACTCTGAGGCTGTGTGAGATGTATAACGACGCACGTCACGCCAACGTTCATGGAAACTTCTTGAATTCCATGTGGCTGATCGCCATCACATTCCTGACTGTAGGTTATGGCGACATAGTACCAAACTCCTACTGCGGTCGAAGTATCGCTGTCATCACAGGCATTATGGGTACCGGATGTACGGCCTTAGTAGTTGCAGTACTTGCCAGAAAACTGGAGCTCTCTCAGGCGGAGAAATATGTGCACGACTTTGTTCTGGAAATCGAGATCGGTAAACGGCTGAAAGTAGAGGCGGCGAACATAGTCAAATGCGGGTGGAAGTTATACAAGTGTCATCGCATTCAAACAATGACCAAAGCAGAAGAGAAGATGGTCCTGCAGCTTCAGACGAAACTTCTGCATGCAATCTACAATATACGAGAGCTGAAGAACCGTCGGCGCCGACTAAGTGACAAGTCTGTGACGCTAGTGGAAGTCAGTAAGACACAAGGGGAGATGACCCGGGTAGTGAACACTATAAAAATGAAGCAGGTTTCTCTAGAAGAGAAAATGGCAAATGTTGATATTATGGTTACCCGAATCTACGACAAGCTGTGTCTTGTAGAAGAAAACCAGTCATCTATATGGCGCAGTAGAGCTGAAGCTCCCCCGGTATGATTTAGCTAATGTGATTATTACCCCTATCTACCCATTTAACATTTTATATTCAGTTATTAAAATGTAGGGAAGAAAATAATTTACATTATTCATTTCCTGCTCAATCGGGACTTCGGGTTACTGTGTAATCGTCAGAGGTCCCAGTATCACTGTCATCATATATCGTATCCTTACGTCCTTTTTATGACGTAATTTTTTGTTATTTGAAGCCCCACCCTGGCTTTTGCCAGGGGCCGCAAAATAGGCAGGCCATAAATGTAGCCAATTGTCTGAACGCGGTTTCTGGGACCTCTCCAATGTGATCCTCATCCACATGGTGGCACTTTGTGTCATCGGGTGTTTATCGCTTGTGTGATGTCCTGGTGGGGTAGAAAGTCAGTCAGTCAGTATCACTGTCATGGCTGAACTGGGTATCGTGGATTTGTGTACCCGCTTGCTTCTCATCCTTGGGGTGTTAAACCTGCAGATCCCAACCTGAAGGGGAAAAACTGCATACATGCATAATACAAAATAATGTCAATGATTATATTTACATGCGTCATGTAATATTTGCGCGTTACAATTCCCTGGGGCGATTCTATTTTAGGGTGCTTTCCCAGTATCTTCCCCTCCCAGGATGACGTCACAGGCCAGTCTAATATTTTCGAGGGTGGTAAGAGCGGGTTTCCCGGCTTTCTTGTGTTTTTAACTACACCAAAACATCTAGGACAGCCTAACCCCAACCAGCCGACTTCCCACGAGGGAGTGCAGCCTAGGTCCCACAACTGCACGCAGCCTATCTACCACCCCTAAAATATTCGACCGTCTGTTTGGGGTGAGATATTGGGATAGAACCTATTTGTGTAACCAATGATGTGTCCGTGTTGACGTCTTTACTGTATTGTCCAGTGTATGGTTACAGACTTTACTGAAATGTTCTCATTTGCTTGCGTTTCCGATTTTTCTCTAATGTTCTAGTTTGTGCTATAGTCCTTATTGTAATGTTACAGTTTTATTTGTTATAACCTTAACTGTAATGCTCTAATTTGAATGCGTTGTAGCCTTTATAGTAAAGCATGTTGCTGAATTAATTAAATGTGGATATTTCCAGGGTGATATTCCGTTGCCTTCATTATTTTCGGGATGTGCACGCACAATTCAGGTTCTGGAACACGACTCAAGTCCAAAAATGGACGAACAACCGGAACTTACGGCAGGAGTTTATAGTCGGTGACGCGAAAACGACAAGGAAGAAGAGGAAGAAGAAAAAAAAAAGAAGAAGAAGAAGAAGAAGAAAAAGAAGAAGAAGAAGAAGAAGAAGAAGAAGAAGAAGAAGAAGAAGAAGAAGAAGAAGAAGAAGAAGAAGAAGAAGAAGATGAAGAAGAAGATGATGAAGAAGAAGAAGGAAAAGAAAAAGAAGAAGAAGAAGAAGAAGAAGAAAAAGAAGAAGTAGAAGAAGAAGAACGAGAACGAGAACAAGAACAAAAAGAAGAAGAAGAAATACGTCAAAGAATTTATTCAAAAAATGAATTGCGAAATTGTCTTATTGTATTACAGTAATTAAAATAAGAATTAAATAAATGGCAGCCATTGGTCAAATGAGTCAATGCCGTGGCACTATCTGCCATAAAATGCCATGCAAAAGAAATGTAATGAACATACAGCGAGGGGAAGACCACACAGAACATAGACAGGCGGCATCAAAAACAGCTTCAAATACCTGAGCATCAGCTTGTACAAGGCATTAGAACGTGCACACAGAAGATCCTAACATCCTCAATCCCCCAGTCCCTTTTACGTTTCGATAAGGTAAGTGGGTGAAGAGGAGGAGAAGAAGAATGGAAGTCATGGTACAGCTGTCTTAAAACAGAACAGACAACCGAGTTTTCATTACCGTAGAGGGGAGCTGACGTATGAAATACCAGTCGTCATCAAATGAAACCCGCTTTAGTGGTTTTATTATACAATAATGAACGGTATACCAGGGGATTGGCAAAATTAGGAAGCCCATAAGTACTGGCTCAGAATCAACGCCATATGTCTTTAGACACGCATTCCACTGCTCGAAAACACGGCAAATGCCGTGCTAACATTGCTGCATAGTGCAAGAAGAGTTAGCCTGGCAGCGGTTGGAAATAAGTTTTCACACTCGCAACTGACACGTGTCGATCTGTCGGCATGTGCCTCTCATTTATCGAGCTCTTGAAGAGGGCTAAAGAGTCAAGGATCATGCAACGGCACAGATATCAAGAAAGCCGTCCTTAGATGGTTCAGTGAGCAGATCAATTCATCGCTGACCGTATCCGCCTTCTCTCCAAGCAGCCACTGGTTCATTCTTTTGTCAGTATCTGCTTTATGTTGCTATACGACCCTGGACAAAAGATAATATGTAACCGATCCAGGGCGTGCTCGGTTACTTGTTTTACTGTGATATCGTGATGTCTCAGGCTGTCAGTGACAGGTACAATCTTTTTTCATCTAGGTTTGCCTCTTCCGCTTGGTGTTTCTGTGTTCTTGTTGTTCGCTGTCTCTGTAGGTATTGTGGGATTTTTTTTCTCATAAGGTTGCCAAGCCTTTTCAGTCTTTCTTAAAGTAGCGTGATGCATCTATAAATAAACATATTGCCTCGAGCAGGTGCTTGTTTGCTTTCTAATAGTCGTTTTGTTTAACCCTATTATAACCTGCTAATTTAATTGTCAGACTTTTGTAAATAAAGCCATTTGGGACAGTTTTCATTTGATCACATTGGTATAATCTCACTGTTTTGAATTCTAAATAAGGTCTAGCTCTTACCTACCCATATAAACATGACTGCCTTGATTGTGGTGGGAAAATAAAATAAAAACATACATGGCATTGTTCCTCCATGGTGTATATGTATATGACTGTATCAGCTGTATGATAAACAAGGAGTTAAGTGTCACGGGTGTCACAACACTGGGGAATTTCCATCTATGCCCCGCTCTCATCTTCACCAAGGCTCACTCCTGATGCCCTCTTCAAACCCGGACGCTGAAAAGCTAGAGCAGAAGAAGTGGCAAACCGCCAATGAATCAATACTGCTGCCAGAAATAAGTATGAGATTGTCGTTTTTGAAATTGCAAGCCCCTGTGATTACTGTAGGAGTCGCGTCAGATCCATTCTTAAGGGTCGACCAACATGGACACTAGAACCACACAGGATAACTGTTTTACATGTATGACAATGACTGCACGTTTCCTGATCACAGTCGTCATGTAGCTTTTATTTGGTTTAACACAATATCTAAATTATGATAATAGGAGACATCTAAATGTCGAGTTTTCAGAAAGTTGTCTCTGGTGCTGTTGTAGAGCCACTCTTCAAGGCAACTGATGACTAGTCGATCTTCACTGAGGAAAAACTTGTTGGCGAACAGCTGAACACTTCTCACCATTATGGGCAGATCGCCTGTTGTGCCACAACCAGTCATTATTGTTAGTCACCAGTATACAATCTCCAATGTTTATATATATATATATATATATATATATATATATATATATATATATATATATATATATATATATATATATATATATATATATATATATATATATATATATATATAAACTAAAGGACATTAGAAAAACACCACAGAACATCAAGTTAAATTTAGGAATTCTTAGAACGGATAAAGAAATTAAGGAACAGTACAATGTCACTGTACAAAACCGGTATAATGCAATGGAAATTATACAGACTATTGATGAACAGTGGGATATGTTGCGTGAGTCAATTCAGCAGACATCAAAAGAGACAATCCCACCAACCCATAGAGTTGCAAAAAAGAAATGGTTGTCAACCGAAATTCTGCAGTTGATGGATGAAAGAGGGAAGAAAAAGAATGATAAAGAAGAATACTCTAGAATACAAAAAGAAATAGTGAACAAATGCAAAGTGACTAAAGAAGCCTGGCTGAATCAAATGTGTACAGAGATTGGGGAAAATCACAGGAAAGACTCACATTTCATGTACCAACAGATAAATATGTTAACAGCAAAGATGACACGTAACAGCACTGGATGTTTGAAATCAAAAGATGGTGACTTATTAATGGGACATAGTAATATAATTAACAGATGGACAGAGTATATAGGGGAATTGTATGATGATAATAGACCAGATGTAGAACTGCAGACCAACAATGATGGTCCACCAATAATGACTGCAGAAGTTGAGGACGCAATACATCATATAAAGAAAGGAAAATCACCCGGGCCAGACAACATCTCACTGGAAGAAATCGAAGCACTGGGAGATTTTGGAATTGAAATAATAACTAAACTTTTAAATGATATTTATAATAGTGGGTATATTCCACATGACCTTTTAAAATCCGTATTTATAGCTCTGCCAAAGAAACCAGGCACTTTAAAATGTGAAGACCATCGCACAATAAGTCTTATGAGTCACATGACTAAGATTTTACTGAGAATAATTATGAGAAGAATAAGAAACAAAATTAAACCGGAAATTAGCGATGAACAATGTGGATTTTTAGAAGGAAAAGGTACAAACAATGCCATTTACATCCTAAGGACATTGTCAGAAAGAGCTATAGAAGTAAAGACTGATTTGTACTTATGTTTCATAGACTATACAAAAGCATTTGACTGTGTGAAGCATGAAGAAGTAATCAACCTGTTAGAAAAATTAAACATTGATGGGAAAGATCTACGAATAATAAAGAATATGTATTGGCAGCAAACAGCAGCTATAAGAATAAACAACTGTTTAGGTACATTTCAAAGCATAAAGAGGGGTGTACTGTCACCTGATTTGTTTTCATTATACAGTGAGATCTTTAATTGATATGCCCGGAATTTTGGTTGGTGGGCACAATATAAACAATTTACGTTATGCTGATGACACAGTCTTGATGGCAACAAGTCAGAAAGAATTACAGGAAATGATAGACATTGTGGTGTTAGAAAGTGGAAGAATGGGCCTCAGTTTGAATAATGGGAAGACAGAAGTAATGGTGGTATCAAAGAAACAAATTATTCCTAAATGTGTAATAAAAGTCAATGGTGTTATTTTAGGACAAGTACAGAAATTTAAGTATCTGGGCACATGGGTAACATCAGATGGAAGATGCATAACTGAAATAAGAAACAGAATTGGACAGGCAAAAACTGCTATTTATCAAATGAAAAACATCTTGTGCAATATATCCTTGTCATTGAGAGTTAGAAAAAGAATTCTGGCTTGCTATATACATCCAGTTTTAACATATGGATGTGAATCCTGGACAATCGGTAGGCAGGCCAAACAATTTTTAGAGGCCTCAGAGATGTGGTTTTACAGAAGAATGCTTAGAATACCTTGGACAGCCAAAAAGAGCAACCAAGAGGTTTTGAAAGAGGCGGGAGCCCGAAGACAACTTATCACAGACATCAGAAGGAGACAGTCATCATTTTTCGGCCATGTTATGAGAAGAGAGAAAATATAATATGTTGTGACCACTGGAAAGATCTGTGGAAAAAGGGATAGAGGAAGACAACGAGAGAAGATGCTTGACAGTCTTGTTGCATGGCATGGAGGTGTGTCGGCATCCGAACTGATACATGCTGCATGAGATCGCAGATTATGGAGAGGCATGATCGCCCACGCCAGTCGGCAGGGCACCTGATGATGATGATGATATATATATATATATATATATATATATATATATATATATATATATATATATATATATATATATATATTGCACACATAGACAAAAACAAGACACAATCCTACTACTACTACTACTACTACTACTACTACTACTACTACTACTACTACTACTACTACTACTACTACTACTACTACTACTACTACTACTACTTCTACTATAACTACTACTACTACTATAACTACTAATACTACTATAACTACTACTACTACTACTATTACAACAATAACAACAACAACAACAACATTACAACTGCTACTACTATTGCTGCTGCTACTACTAATACTATTATTTTCTTCTTCTTCTTCTACTCTTCTTCTTCTTCTTCTTCTTCTTCTTCTTCTATTTCTTCTTCTTCTTCTTTTTCTCCTCATCTTCTTCTTCTTCTTCTTCTTCTTCTTCTTCTTCTTCTTCTTCTTCTGTCTCATCTCCCGGTTATGATTAGACCTTCAACCGATTCACGCCAAACCCTCCTATTCTTCACATATTGTAGCTCCCTTGTAGCTCCTTCCCTAAGTAAAGTTGAAATAGATTAAAAGACAAGATTCCACGCTTTCATATGAGTTATGATTTGGGTTGTCTTCACGGCACTCTAGACATGTCCATGGGTGCTCAGATTCCCCGTGGTTGATAGTCCCAGTCCTATGTTGGTTGACAAGACTTCTCGTGCGTCCGGTGTGCTTCAGTGCCTGGTTGTGCCGATCTTTACTTCCAGCTCTTGCACTCCTAGCAAAGATGTGGATGTGCTGTTCCCAAATTCCTCCGATCGTCCTACCTCTCTAATAGCATTACCAGTCTCTGCATTGGCCGGCTAATCTGCCGGCTGTTTTATTGCCAACAACACCCACATACCATATTGTGCGTAACTATATACATGTTGAATTCTCAAGCTTATTCTCAGCACGCTTGCCGCTTTTTGTCCCTGTCGTCTGTTGGCCATGTTTGAACTTACACCACATGACGCTGACAAAAACGCCGATAGGAGATGGGACACTCGTGCACGTACTCCATGGTCCAGAACCCCTGCTCTGCTTAGAATCTCACATCAACCGCAAAAAAAAAAAACGTGTAAAAGGACACTCTTCGTCCTAACAGACGAAAAAGCGTCCCGCCACCTTGGTGCGTCTTGGTGCTGCGAGCTATTCCATAAATTTGTTTTAGTCAGTTTTTTAATCCATGCAGCAGTACTGGTATAACATTAGAGTTAAATAATCGAAGCTGAGTGGTATGTTTAATTGTCTTTGACTTTCGCATCAGTTGACTATTTGATACGGTGAGCATTCCATTTCCATAATCAATCAACGAGACAGTCAAGTGCTGGAACGTTGTAAACAGCCTTCTTTGTTCCAAGTGCATTGCTGCCATAATCTTGAGTACATTGTTCTTTTTACTGGCATCTTCGGCACCAGCCTCTACAAGGTCCTTGAAGGACACTCGTCTATACAAAGTTAAACGCAAGGTTGTTTTCTCTTTTGATGTCATTAACTCTGATGCTTGTAACATCAGCTTTGACAATCCAGAAAACAGCATAAAACAGCTGCCTTGTCGTGGTTGCTGACAGCACCCATCTCCACAGTCAGTCGCTTTGTCTGCCGTTACCTCTTGAACATATGTCAACCCCATAACTATATGGAAGAACATCGTCTGCAAACCTCAGTATGCTACCAACATCTGAAACTTTTAGTTCTGCAATAGTGCGTGAAGAGAATAGGTGAAATTGCAGAGCCCTGTGGTCGTCCAGAAAAGGAAACGTGTCACATACTTCATATGTCGATGATTAAAATGCGTCAAGGCCTTACAATTCACACACACACATAAACACAAACAAATCACACACACACACATGTATATATATATATATATATATATATATATATATATATATATATATATATATATATATATATATATAATCATTTTACATTGTGGAGATATCTACCTGTAGTCAGAATACAGATGTACCTCACCCATCTGTTGGCGTAGCAGAAATAGTCGTCAGTCGTGTTCCAGATTTTGTACCTACTGAGGAACGGCTTCTTGATAGGATGTTGTTCTGCATGGCCTACAACAGAATCGAAGCATGTGTTTAACATAGTGTATAGTCTGGTAGTCTTAGTTTCAACTTCATAGCAAACGGGTAACCCCATTTTTGCTCTGCTCCTGTACCAACGAAAAACACACAGAATGTTTATCACAGTCCCTTGTGGAAAGATTGATAGACTGCTGTCTCAGCATATCTAGCATACACTTGCATTAAAGCATACGGTAGCCATTCGAAGTGCTAACACAAACAGTCCGACATTAGAAATGCAGTTCATCATTGATGGTAGCAGAAGTCACCAACAGATCTGCAGTTGCCCACGCGATCAATTTTTATCACATACGGGCACCACCAAAATTGCGACGACAGTCATAGCGCCATTTTCTGAATCTACAATTCACACCATCACGTTGGTCACAGTCGAAAAAACATTCCAAATGAAATCCAAAGCTCACAGTGTCACGCCATGCATTCAACTCAGAAGCTGGGCGACGAAACTATATGCAGTCTACAAATGGAACAAAAATGCATCGGCCAGCTCCGGCAGAAGCAAAGAATTTGCCTCGGCTTCAAACAGTGGACCGCCTAGCGACCATTTTGACTGTCCGAACATATTGTATACCAGTAGTCAACTCACCGTGCGTTTCTTCTGTATAAATAGGAATACATTTTCACATGTCAACTGACTTGTCAAACCCAGATGACATAAAATCGCACACCGCTTAGTTTATCCTGATATATGGCCGAACACGATTGAAGATTTTGGTATGATCTAAGTAATAAATCTCAGATAATGGCGTGTGACCAAGACATCAGAATGGTAGAGTCGCGGGGCTTGGTTCAGGTAGCATATAATTATTCCCATATGACTGTAGTTTAACATATGGGTAATCATGAAGTCAGTTAATTGCAGTTCCGGCTGCGCAGCAAACAGGTCAGCCGATAGTTGCTCCATTCCTGTGCCAAATCCACTCAGAATGTCAATCACTGTCGCTTCTAAAAACAATGGCAATCACATTAAATTAACTAATCAGAATTGCCAACACAAACAATCTGGTACAGAACTGCTGTTAACCTTCGGTGTACGCAGCAGTTACAACAAGTCAGTAGTTGCACACGCAATTGATCGCACAAGGTACCGCCAGTTTTGTGGCAACGGGCCACTGGTCAGTTTCTGAATCTCCAGTTCACAACGCAAACCTCGCTGGGCAGAGTTTATAAGCACTCCAGAAAAAAATCAGTGTCGCGCCAGGCTAGGTGGCTAGGCGACGGAACTGTATACTTTCAGTCCACTTGAGGGGAAAATGGGGGGGGGGGGGCAAGCTCAACGTTTAATCACAGCTTAGCGTAGAGGCATGGTAATAAAGCTAATAAAGTTAGTTGCGTATCCTTTTCAGGACGTTGCAGAACCAACCCTAACAGCCCCTGGCTGTTGTGTGGTTTCTCTAGGCAAGTTACATCCAGTAGTTTGCCATTGCTTTCTGGACGGTCGGCTTTCTTGATACCACTGTCGAAACCAACGTAAGGCGCATTGCCCGCAGCTGGGATCGAACCTGGCATCCCGGCATTACGAAGCGAAGCGTTCGCATCGACTTAGCCACAGAGCCGACAATAAAGCTAATAAGGGACGCCAAAAACGAGTCTCGTGTCAAAAAACTCACGCAGCAGTTGCAGCAAGGTCAGTGGGTCGGCATCGACAGCGCCTTGTCACAAATACTGACATGGGATGCGACATGAGGCCGAAACAATCTGAGACGAGGGACCATCCTACTGATGATCGTAGATGCTCCTGCTGCGATTGCTCCCATGTGGAGTTTTTCTTACACTTCTAAAACTACACTTCTAGCTATAAAATAAATAACTTGAAAAAACTAAAAACCGTAAGTCAACCTAACCACCATACTGGACTGGGTGTCTAAGCCTATGGGAACATATGATTACAGTCATTTGTGCGATCTAGGAATCTCAAGCTGTGGGTTTAGCCGAGCTAAAATACAGTCACCAATAACTGACAGTATTTGACTCCATAATTGCGTATGGTCTGGCTGCAGACTGTGTTTTATGTAACATATAATAACATAGAACTGACTATGCATAGACACATAAGAGTATAGTGTTTTAGATGTTCGTTTGATCCAGGTAATCCAGTTGTGATTTATGGCTGAGGTAACACACAAAAGCTATATTCTAACATACGACTTCGGACCTTTGTATGATCCAGGAATCCCAAACTGTGGGTTATGATTCAGCGTGGAAAAGAAAGCCTCGTCTTGGAAATAGTCCAGTTGTTTGACCCACTTGAGAACCTCTGCGGCAGTGTCATTGTGTAGAACGTAGTCAGCAAAATCTCGGCTGATGGTCACGTGTACCGATCCCTTGACGGGCATAAACCAAGTCGGGGGTGTGTGAAATCGATACCGCCATCGCTCCTTGTAAGTCCTAGAAAAGGACATTACACATATCACTAAAACGTGGACACTAATCAAATAAACCCTCAATATGTTAATTCAGTGGCGTATACTTTCAACAAATGCAGTAATTTATTTAACGTAGGCTGAAAGCAATGATCTAATCACACTACTTGTGGTGGCTATTTCTATTAACTGCCAATTACTGCATTTATATACTAATTTTGTGGTGTAGGTAGTCTTGGTAATCTTGGTATCTTAGTTTCATAGCAAACAAGTCACCCCATAGTTGCTCCGCTCTCGTGCCAACGAAAAACACACAGAATATTCGTCGCAGTCCCTTGTGGAAAGATTGACAGACTGCTGTCTCAGCATATGCACTAGCATAGACACGCATTAAAAGCAAATGGTAGACATCAGAAGTGCTAACACAAACAGTTTGACATTAGAAATGCAGTTCGTCATCGACGATAGCAGAAGTCGCCAACAGATCAGCAGTTGAGCACGCGATCAATATTATTATTATTGGTGGCCGAAAGGGCCTCTAGCTGGCTTTGGACGCAGCGCAACAACGTAGGGGACGGGCCTCGGTGAGCTGGTCCGGGTGTCTAGTGGAAAGGGGTTTCTCACCCCTTTGAAAGTCCATCGTGTCCGAATTGTCTGCCAGTGTTCCTCTGCCAACTGCTAATAAAAGTCCAACATGTGTCCGGTAAACCAAAGTAAGCTTGTCGCTCGGTCGTCCAGGCATGCTGACTGCTTTAATTAGGTTGCCGTGGCGGCTTCTTATCTCACAGTACCTCCTTCGAAACCACCAAGTCGTCTTGTCTCTGGCCGAAAAATAACACCATCCGGTAATTCCGTGCAGCAGGGAACCAGCCCTGAGCTTCATGAACTCAGGAGGGCCCACCTCCGAATGCGTCTAGGAATAGTGGGCCGAAACGCGTGTCGACGAGGATAATTTCTACTGACGACTGGTAGATCCCTGCTGTACTTGCTCCCTGTGAGTTTATTCCTATCCTAATCACATAAGGACACCACCAACATTGCGGCGACAGTTGACGCGCCATTTTCTGAATCTACAGTTCACAACACAACGTTGGTCACAGTCGAAAAACATTCCAAATGAAATCCGCAGCTCACAGGGTCGCGCCATGCATTCAACTCAGTAGCTGGCGCGACGAAACTGTATCCTTTCAGACTACAAATGGATCAAAAATGCAGCGGCCACCGTCTGGCAGAAGCAAAAAATGTGCCTCGACGCGCCTGGCGTCCATTTCCATTCTTGCGGTGTAGGCAGTGGGGTGGTGGGAAGGGGTGAGAGGGGGGGGGAGGGGTCTTTGAGCCTGAGGGTTTAGGCCCGAATGGCTAGTGCTGTCGCACACGACTGTGCAGGTGAGGATTTATTTTGCCCCCGACGGAAAAGAAGTCGAACTCTGGTCTCCAGCATAAGAGCCTAGCGTCCTAACCGTTCGGTCAGCCGCACTTTTATTTCTATCAAATGTCCTATCACATGTGTATAAGGAATTTACGCGTGCACGGCAGCGGGAGACAACCGTGCATTTTTTTTCAAAAGCATATATATATATATTGAAATAAAATTCACCGTGTGGGTTCCGGGTCTCACTGTTGGGGGGAAACAAGAAGAGACCCACTGTCTCTGCAACAAGCCTGTCGTAGTAGTCGACTAATTAAGGGCTTTCTTTCGAAGTCGGAGTACTTCTGCCTGAGTGGTAAGAAACAACCAATTGCATACAAATAAGCCAGAAAAAACTTACGTACATGCATAACTCAGGCCCTGGCATAAGCTAAAATCTAAATGGACGAACAACAAGGACTTTCTGCTGGAGCTTACAGCCGGCGAACGAAGAAGAAGAAAAATGTCCTACGATGCAGCACCTTAACCACCCCCCCCCCCTTTTCCCATGATACTCATAATGACTGTTCCAGTGAGGAATTAATTAGGTCTCTTACCTTGACACAGAAGACACCTTTACCAGACTTCTCTCCAAAGTAATGCAATATTGTTGGCGTCAAAGACTGGTTACTACCTGTCAGTCTAGACAGTATATTGTTGATACTACATGCTATCCCATGAATCTTCCTGCATGCTGAAGTTCAATAACACTTGCTAGCTTGCCATCTCGCTCATTACTTTGTACTCCGGCATGCGGTGGTGCAATACTTGCTAGCTTGTCATCTCGCTCCTTACCTTGTACTCCGGCATGCGGTGGTGCAATACTTGCCATCTCGCTCATTACCTTGAACTCCGGCATGCGGTAGTGCAATACTTGCTAGCTTGCCATCTGGCTCATTACCTTGTACTCCGGCATGCGGTAGTGCAATACTTGCCATCTGGCTCATTACCTTGAACTCCGGCATGCGGTAGTGCAATACTTGCTAGTTGGCCATCTCGCTCCTTACCTTGAACTCCGGCATGCGGTAGTGCAATACTTGCTAGTTGGCCATCTCGCTCATTACCTTGAACTCCGGCATGCGGTAGTGCAATACTTGCTAGTTGGCCATCTCGCTCATTACCTTGAACTCCGGCATGCGGTAGTGCAATACTTGCTAGTTGGCCATCTCGCTCCTTACCTTGAACTCCGGCATGCGGTAGTGCAATGCTTGCTAGCTTGCCATCTCGCTCATTACCTTGTACTCCGGCATGCGGGGGTGCAATACTTGCCATCTCGCTCATTACCTTGAACTCCGGCATGCGGTAGTGCAATACTTGCTAGCTTGCCATCTGGCTCATTACCTTGTACTCCGGCATGCGGGGGTGCAATACTTGCTAGCTTGCCATCTCGCTTATTACCTTGTACTCCGGCATGCGGGGGTGCAATACTTGCTAGCTTGCCATCTCGCTCATTACCTTGTACTCGGGCATGCGGTGGTGCAATACTTGCTAGCTTGCCATCTCGCTCATTACCTTGTACTCGGGCATGCGGTGGTGCAATACTTGCTAGCTTGCCATCTGGCTCATTACCTTGTACTCCGGCATGCGGGGGTGCAATACTTGCCATCTGGCTCATTACCTTGAACTCTGACATGCGGTAGTGCAATACTTGCTAGCTTGCCATCTGGCTTATTACCTTGTACTCCGGCATGCGGGGGTACAATACTTGCTAGCTTGCCATCTCGTTCATTACCTTGTACTCCGGCATGCGGGGGTGCAATACTTGCCATCTCGCTCATTACCTTGAACTCAGGCATCCGGTAGTGCAATACTTGCTAGCTTGCCATCTGGCTCATTACCTTGTACTCCGGCATGCGGGGGTGGAATACTTGCCATCTCGCTCATTACCTTGAACTCCGGCATGCGGTAGTGCAATACTTGCTAGCTTGCCATCTGGCTCATTACCTTGAACTCCGGCATGCGGTAGTGCAATACTTGCTAGCTTGCCATCTCGCTCATTACCTTGTACTCCGGCATGCGGGGGTGCAATGCTTGCTATCTCGCTCATTACCTTGTACTCCGGCATGCGGGGGTGCAATACTTGCTAGCTTGCCATCTGGCTCATTACCTTGTACTCCGGCATGCGGGGGTGCAATACTTGCCATCTCGCTCATTACCTTGAACTCCGGCATGCGGTAGTGCAATACTTGCTAGCTTGCCATCTGGCTCATTACCTTGTACTCCGGCATGCGGGGGTGCAATACTTGCTAGCTTGCCATCTCGCTCATTACCTTGTACTCCGGCATGCGGGGGTGCAATACTTGCCCTCTCGCTCATTACCTTGTACTCCGGCATGCGGGGGTGCAATACTTGCCATCTCGCTCATTACCTTGTACTCTAGCATGCCCAGGGGTGTAGATCTAGATGTCGGAGGTTACATGCAACTTCCGAATGCAGTCTACTCGGTGAGGGCGAAGGCTGTCTGCTGTGTTTATTTTCTGAAGAATGCCCATGATAGGATCACCGCGTGTGTAATTACGCATTTAAATAAGGCTTAGTCTTCCTTAGGCCCAGAAAATTTGTTAGAGGGGCTAAGCTTCCCCCTCCTAACTCCCAGTGTTTTTCTTTACATAGATGATAAACATGGCGGATTGCCAGCTCTTTTTTCTCGTCGTCCTACCTTCTTGAGCTTTTCCCCAAAAATTTCATGCCAATTTCTTCACGGTTGAGTCAACATTACAGCCGTCGGAAATATAGCCTTCATCTAATGGGGACTGAATTCTGACCACTGTCTTGGCAGGTAAGTGGACTAACAACAATGCTACCGTGAATCTTTTTTAAATTTTTTGATTGCAATGTAAAGTTTAACAAACCTATATATTTTTTTTAAAGCAAAGGTCCATTTACACGCCACTGGCGCATCATGTTTTGAGGCTAGACTCATATTTATATAGATCAATAGACCACATGTAGTCAACATTACGTCGACCGCCTTTACCTCCCAGGATTTTAACTGGTATTCATTTAAGGCACTGCAATGAAACGACTGTCAACTTACTCTGACAACGTCGAATGGACATCATTGGCGCCATTTAGAGCTGTAAGGATTTTGACAAGGTCCGAATTTGTCTTAAGAGGAAACTCCTGCCCGGTTAGATTTATAAAATATTTCCACCTTCTAAATGGCCACAACGTTTCCATACATACTAGATCCGCCTGCAACACACTGAAGGATCCCCAGACAACGTGAAGTCTCCTTTTGGCGAGAAACACATTAGAAAAGCAAGAAACGATCTTCTTAAAGGCTCGGTAAATCTCCTCTGATTTTGCATCGACGTGTATACAATAATAATTCTGAGGACGATATATAGCGCGGAAAAGCCGCTCGGCCATCTCCATGTCGGTGTACACTAGAACTGAATATGCAATAGGGAATCTCAGCTCTTCATCTGACAACGGATTCATGATGTAACCTCGTTCGTCCAAAAAACGTGTGCAGTTTAAGGCCAGCTGGATGTACTCTTGATGAGTCATTTCTTTCTCTACGCCTTGAAGGTCATTTGACAGACGTACCGCTCTCTCTATCTCTGCTACATCGCCGTCGATGATGGCTGAACAGTTGACCCTCTCTTCTCTTCGCGGTTTTATAAACGTGGACAGAGTTTTGGTCAAGTTCGGGCTGGGGATCTCACGTGTGAACGACTGCAATGAAGGAAACTCCACTGGAACGTCTGATGATGGTAGCAAGGAATAGGAAAGCACAACGAGGATGAGGACGGTAACAATGAGGGCGAGTACAGTTCTTTTTCTTTTTGGGAGAAATGCAGTGATGAACCACCTGTTTAAACAAAACAAACAACATTATATTATAAGCAAGATGGCAGCCATGAGTGATAACGTACTTTCTGTGTCTGCTACTTTTTTTTTTTATTGGTAGATGTAGTTCTCTGGAATAGGATTACCTCCAATTTTTAGTGGTTAAAGCTCTCAGATGCCTCATCGCTAATTGCGTTTCTCATAATATTTTCAGCATATATGTTAAGAGGGAGTGAGACAGAATGCAGCCCTGCCACACTCCTTTCTGCACTTCAAATCATTCCGATGTTTCACCAGCTACTCTGACCGCTGCTTGTTGTTCGTGGTAAATAGATTCTATTAAGTGCACCAGATATTTTGGAAATCCTTGGTCTCTCGTTAAACACAGTTTATGGTGTATGTAGTCTACTGAGAAACAAAAATTATTTTCTACGAAACTGAAAGCCTCACAGCGTCTAGTCCCTCGTATGGCATTGGCGATATCGCATCTGTCCATAGAGGACTCAGTGCTAGTAGTCGCACTGCCAGCCAGGGCGTCTGCTCTTTCATTGCCTTTCACACCAGCTCTTTCATTGCCTTTCACACCAGCATACCATAGGGCAAAAATTAAGGTGATTTTGCGAAATGCTGCGCGCTGCATCAGATGGAGCCGCTGTTTCCGTTTATGCCTCGCCTTTATCTCTGTTGTTAGGGTACTTGCCTGCCATCGGTTCGGATTCATTCTCTAGAAA
>CAJHNH020002613.1:531837-595362 GCA_905116865.2 Candidula unifasciata | reverse complement strand
TACAGAGACAAGATCAAAATCAATCTAATCAATAAGTTGCTGTCGCCACACAATGAAGGCTGGCTGCAATGGATTTCAAAAAGTGAAGCTTCTGTCTCTTATTCTGGATGTTTACTATCTCTCTCTCTCTCTCTCTTTCACTGTTGTTTCCTTGATCTCTGAGTTGTTCCTCCCACTTGTATCACTATCTGTCCAGCCACATCAACCACCCAGTGACAATTAGTGAATACAAATATGACCATGATATCAACATACCTGATGCGAATTATGTTTTTTTCAAAAAAGGTTTGTTTTTTCAATAATTACTTAAATAAAATGTTGAATGAAGAATTGACATCACACACTCAGGACACCCCCATAAGCACTTCATTCCCGTTTTTTCAGCAGCAAGCGAAGAGTTACAATTCCGATGGTACCAGAAACTGTCTAATTGTATATCCGTCTCATCCCCTTTAATAATTACTTACTTACAACTGTTTCAAAGTGTAGCCTGTGTAAAATTAACATCAGAGAAATAACATACCAGACGAAAACTGCCAACTTAACAGCTGAGACAAAGTGAGAAATTAGACTATCAAACAGACTGTAAGAACAACACTATGTGGCCAGATTCAATGACAAACAGAAGATCAAATGATTTGGTTCATCTTGTTAGAATGCAGGCAGAATAACTATCAATGCAGACAGAACAACTATCAATGCAGACAGAACAACTATCAATGCAGACAGAACAACTATCAATGCAGACAGAACAACTATCAATGCAGACAGAACAACTATCAATGCAGACAGAACAACTATCAATGCAGACAGAACAACTATCAATGCAGACAGAACAACTATCAATGCAGACAGAACAACTATCAATGCAGGCAGAACAACTATCAATGCAGACAGAACAACTATCAATGCAGACAGAACAACTATCAATGCAGACAGAACAACTATCAATGCAGACAGAACAACTACCAATGCAGGCAGAACAACTACCAATGCAGGCAGAACAACTATCAATGCAGACAGAACAACTATCAATGCAGACAGAACAACTATCAATGCAGGCAGAACAACTATCAATGCAGACAGAACAACTATCAATGCAGACAGAACAACTATCAATGCAGGCAGAACAACTATCAATGCAGACAGAACAACTATCAATGCAGACAGAACAACTACCAATGCAGGCAGAACAACTATCAATGCAGGCAGAATAACTATCAATGCAGACAGAATAACTATCAATGCAGGCAGAATAACTACCAATGCAGACAGAACAACTATCAATGCAGACAGAATAACTACCAATGCAGACAGAATAACTATCAATGCAGACAGAATAACTACCAATGCAGACAGAATAACTACCAATGCAGACAGAATAACTATCAATGCAGACAGAATAACTACCAATGCAGACAGAACAACTATCAATGCAGACAGAATAACTACCAATGCAGACAGAATAACTATCAATGCAGACAGAATAACTACCAATGCAGACAGAATAACTACCAATGCAGACAGAATAACTATCAATGCAGACAGAATAACTATCAATGCAGACAGAACAACTACCAATGCAGACAGAACAACTACCAATGCAGACAGAATAACTACCAATGCAGGCAGAACAACTACCAATGCAGACAGAATAACTATCAATGCAGACAGAACAACTATCAATGCAGACAGAATAACTATCAATGCAGGCAGAATAACTACCAATGCAGACAGAATAACTATCAATGCAGACAGAATAACTATCAATGCAGGCAGAACAACTACCAATGCAGACAGAATAACTACCAATGCAGACAGAATAACTATCAATGCAGACAGAATAACTATCAATGCAGGCAGAACAACTACCAATGCAGACAGAATAACTATCAATGCAGGCAGAATAACTATCAATGCAGGCAGAATAACTACCAATGCAGACAGAATAACTATCAATGCAGGCAGAATAACTATCAATGCAGACAGAACAACTATCAATGCAGGCAGAACAACTATCAATGCAGGCAGAACAACTATCAATGCAGGCAGAACAACTATCAATGCAGACAGAATAACTATCAATGCAGGCAGAACAACTATCAATGCAGGCAGAACAACTATCAATGCAGACAGAACAACTATCAATGCAGGCAGAATAACTACCAATGCAGACAGAATAACTACCAATGCAGACAGAATAACTATCAATGCAGACAGAACAACTATCAATGCAGACAGAACAACTATCAATGCAGGCAGAATAACTATCAATGCAGACAGAACAACTATCAATGCAGACAGAATAACTACCAATGCAGGCAGAATAACTACCAATGCAGACAGAACAACTATCAATGCAGACAGAACAACTATCAATGCAGACAGAATAACTACCAATGCAGACAGAATAACTACCAATGCAGACAGAACAACTACCAATGCAGACAGAACAACTATCAATGCAGACAGAACAACTATCAATGCAGACAGAACAACTATCAATGCAGACAGAATAACTACCAATGCAGACAGAATAACTACCAATGCAGACAGAACAACTACCAATGCAGACAGAACAACTATCAATGCAGACAGAATAACTACCAATGCAGACAGAACAACTATCAATGCAGGCAGAATAACTATCAATGCAGACAGAATAACTATCAATGCAGGCAGAACAACTATCAATGCAGGCAGAACAACTATCAATGCAGACAGAATAACTACCAATGCAGACAGAATAACTATCAATGCAGGCAGAACAACTATCAATGCAGGCAGAATAACTACCAATGCAGACAGAATAACTATCAATGCAGACAGAACAACTATCAATGCAGACAGAATAACTATCAATGCAGGCAGAACAACTATCAATGCAGGCAGAATAACTAGCAATGCAGACAGAATAACTATCAATGCAGGCAGAACAACTATCAATGCAGGCAGAATAACTACCAATGCAGACAGAACAACTATCAATGCAGACAGAACAACTATCAATGCAGGCAGAACAACTACCAATGCAGACAGAACAACTATCAATGCAGACAGAATAACTACCAATGCAGACAGAACAACTACCAATGCAGGCAGAATAACTACCAATGCAGACAGAATAACTACCAATGCAGACAGAACAACTATCAATGCAGGCAGAATAACTACCAATGCAGACAGAATAACTATCAATGCAGACAGAATAACTACCAATGCAGATAGAATAACTATCAATGCAGGCAGAACAACTATCAATGCAGGCAGAACAACTATCAATGCAGGC
This sequence comes from Candidula unifasciata, assembly GCA_905116865.2. Classification (NCBI taxonomy): domain Eukaryota; kingdom Metazoa; phylum Mollusca; class Gastropoda; order Stylommatophora; family Geomitridae; genus Candidula; species Candidula unifasciata. Next base: position 592,073 of record CAJHNH020002613.1, on the reverse strand, counting down.
AGAACAACTATCAATGCAGACAGAACAACTATCAATGCAGACAGAACAACTATCAATGCAGGCAGAACAACTATCAATGCAGGCAGAATAACTACCAATGCAGACAGAATAACTATCAATGCAGACAGAATAACTATCAATGCAGGCAGAACAACTACCAATGCAGACAGAACAACTATCAATGCAGGCAGAACAACTATCAATGCAGACAGAACAACTACCAATGCAGACAGAATAACTATCAATGCAGGCAGAACAACTATCAATGCAGGCAGAACAACTATCAATGCAGGCAGAATAACTATCAATGCAGGCAGAACAACTACCAATGCAGACAGAACAACTACCAATGCAGACAGAACAACTATCAATGCAGACAAAACAACTACCAATGCAGACAGAATAACTACCAATGCAGACAGAACAACTATCAATGCAGACAGAACAACTACCAATGCAGACAGAATAACTATCAATGCAGACAGAATAACTATCAATGCAGGCAGAACAACTACCAATGCAGACAGAATAACTATCAATGCAGACAGAACAACTACCAATGCAGGCAGAACAACTATCAATGCAGACAGAACAACTATCAATGCAGGCAGAACAACTACCAATGCAGACAGAACAACTATCAATGCAGACAGAATAACTATCAATGCAGACAGAATAACTATCAATGCAGACAGAATAACTATCAATGCAGGCAGAACAACTATCAATGCAGGCAGAACAACTATCAATGCAGACAGAATAACTATCAATGCAGGCAGAACAACTATCAATGCAGGCAGAACAACTATCAATGCAGACAGAACAACTACCAATGCAGGCAGAACAACTATCAATGCAGACAGAACAACTACCAATGCAGACAGAACAACTACCAATGCAGACAGAACAACTACCAATGCAGACAGAACAACTACCAATGCAGGCAGAACAACTACCAATGCAGACAGAACAACTATCAATGCAGACAGAACAACTACCAATGCAGACAGAACAACTACCAATGCAGACAGAACAACTATCAATGCAGACAGAACAACTATCAATGCAGACAGAACAACTATCAATGCAGACAGAACAACTATCAATGCAGACAGAACAACTATCAATGCAGACAGAACAACTATCAATGCAGACAGAACAACTATCAATGCAGACAGAACAACTATCAATGCAGACAGAACAACTATCAATGCAGACAGAACAACTATCAATGCAGACAGAATAACTATCAATGCAGACAGAACAACTATCAATGCAGACAGAATAACTACCAATGCAGACAGAACAACTATCAATGCAGACAGAATAACTATCAATGCAGACAGAATAACTATCAATGCAGACAGAATAACTATCAATGCAGACAGAATAACTATCAATGCAGACAGAACAACTATCAATGCAGGCAGAACAACTATCAATGCAGGCAGAATAACTATCAATGCAGACAGAATAACTACCAATGCAGACAGAACAACTACCAATGCAGACAGAACAACTATCAATGCAGACAGAATAACTACCAATGCAGACAGAACAACTACCAATGCAGACAGAACAACTACCAATGCAGACAGAATAACTATCAATGCAGACAGAACAACTACCAATGCAGACAGAACAACTACCAATGCAGGCAGAACAACTATCAATGCAGACAGAATAACTACCAATGCAGACAGAACAACTACCAATGCAGACAGAACAACTACCAATGCAGGCAGAACAACTATCAATGCAGGCAGAATAACTATCAATGCAGACAGAATAACTATCAATGCAGACAGAATAACTATCAATGCAGACAGAATAACTATCAATGCAGACAGAATAACTATCAATGCAGACAGAACAACTACCAATGCAGACAGAACAACTACCAATGCAGACAGAACAACTATCAATGCAGACAGAATAACTATCAATGCAGACAGAATAACTATCAATGCAGACAGAATAACTATCAATGCAGACAGAATAACTATCAATGCAGACAGAATAACTATCAATGCAGACAGAACAACTACCAATGCAGACAGAACAACTACCAATGCAGACAGAACAACTATCAATGCAGACAGAACAACTACCAATGCAGACAGAACAACTATCAATGCAGACAGAACAACTATCAATGCAGGCAGAACAACTATCAATGCAGACAGAATAACTATCAATGCAGACAGAATAACTACCAATGCAGACAGAATAACTACCAATGCAGACAGAACAACTACCAATGCAGGCAGAACAACTACCAATGCAGACAGAACAACTATCAATGCAGACAGAACAACTATCAATGCAGACAGAACAACTATCAATGCAGGCAGAACAACTATCAATGCAGACAGAACAACTATCAATGCAGACAGAATAACTATCAATGCAGGCACGACACATGACAAGAACTGATGTGAAAGCAAGAGCTCACCCTAGGAACAAATTCACTGATGACACTCAAGAGCTTCTACATCGACATGGAATGACAACAGCCATTGCTGCCAGTCAAGCCATGGATTGCAAATTGTTCCTCCCCACCAAGCTTAACGGCAAGAGTCGAAGTTGATGACGATGACCTATTATTGCTCCCATTTTCTTCACCATTTCAATACTCACTGTGCAACATTCAGCAGGACCATGTGTAATCAACTGAAACATCACACCAACTTCCCCCAGGAATATAAACAAAAACTGATGTCTAATAATTAAGAACAATTTAATCACCCAAACAGGTTCAAAGGTTTAAATTCAAGAGGATCAAATTCAATGCACCGGGTTTTATCCCAAATGGCTCAGTCTCCCTCAGCAGAATTGCCAGCTGCCTACTGAGAGCATCTCATAAAGCACAAACTTCAAAGTTCCTGTGATGATCCCAACAGCTGTTCATAAATGTTGAACTCATAAACCAAAGGGTTCATGTTTGTTTCAATTCAGTATGAGTCATTAAGCAGCTCTATTAGTGCAGTGGCTAATATGTTCCCCTCTCAGCCTGGACGTCTGAGGTTTAAACCTTCAGAAAATGTATTTAAGCTCATAGGTCAATCATATCTAAAACTGACACCAACACGTTTATTGGCAAAGCAAGCAGCCAGTATTGGGGGGGCCCCCCCGGGGGGGGGGGGGGGGGGGGGGGGGAAAGGTCCATTTAAAAAAGTTTTTTTTAATTTTATTTCCCCCCCCTCCCAAATTTCTTTCAGACCACTCTAAATTTAATCAGGTCCACATGAGCCAAAAGAACAATTCATAAACTCTGAGCCACTCTAGCACTCTGAGCCATTCTAGCATGATATCGGACTCAAGATTGAACATTTCAGCTCCACTTTACCATTAAGTGGACTAAAACGCACTTTGTGTGAGTTGGCTGAGGCTCTTTGTTCAATATGGAGATGAATTATAAACAAGAAAAAAAGCAGAAAAAGATAAAAAAGGAAGAACAAGGATGGGGGATGGAAAAAAGAACGTGAAGAAGAAAATAAAATGATGAAGAAAGAAGAAAAACCCTTTAAGGTAAACCCTTATTATACTTTAGAATACTGCCAGCAGTACACCGCAGAAAAAAGCAAAAAACAGGAAATGTACGCAGAAAAGAAAATATAAAACTGGCCGGGCGTAGATTTACACCTCCATGAAATAACAAAATTAAAACAAAAAAGCTACAAAGAGATCTGTTTAAATCTTTATGCAAGATCAAAAATGATACACAAATATTTACAGTAAAGATAATTACAAAAAAAACTGGCAATGAGCTAATGTTGAAAAGACTAGCCTTTCTTGATATAAAAAGTAAGGCACACAAAGGGATGTCCACTCTCTTGGTAGCAAGTAGTTCTGGGAACATTCATTATTTAGTCCAACCACACCGCATACAGGGAGTCGCCGTGGCGGAGCGGTTAGACGCTCACTGTGGATCGGAAGGCAGAGCCGGACTTTTCTAAAAAATGACCTTGGCTCACAGGTTGACCCAGCCTTGAGTGGGTACCGGGAGCAGTCCCGGGAAGTAAAGGCAGCCCGGCGTGATGCTGACCACGTCACCCATCTTGTGCTGATTGGTCTATAAAATCTAGCCCTATAAGCCCTTTACACTTGAAGGCGTTGAAAAGGGTCCTTTAACTTTACACGGCATACAAGTCTGATTCTCATTTGTCCATCAGAGATAGCTGTTACATTAACTCATTCATCTGAACTGTTAGTTTTAACTCCTCCTGTCCATGGTTTATTATTTTGACTTCTTTGGACACTAACTTTCCCTTTGGGTTTTTTGGGAAAAGGGGGAAAGGGGGGGGGGGGGGGGGGGGGGGGGGGGGGACAAGCAATAGACCTTCTGCCCTCTAACAAGCATGTCCTAAGAGCTAAGTATGGATGTTTCCTGATAGTGCATACACTCGATAGGCGAGAAACCAACAGTCTGCACACAAACAAGCCAGATCTGTAAAACTGATGTGCATGCAGAAGTCAAGCTATATAATAAGACTATAAAGTCCAGAAGTGGACAAACAACCAAACTTTCTGCCTGAGTTTATATCAGAGGCGGTAAAACCTACCTGGAGAAGAGCTGAGCAATCGAATGCTACCATAGTACCAAAAGCGTTAAAACTGCAAGTTGAAGAAAAAAAAGACACATTAAAATTAATAGGCAAAAGAAATTGTTATAAACATTCAGGATTATAAAGTAACATTCAGGATAATAAAGTAATCCAAAATAAATATAGAAGCATGATAAAACAACACCATTTAAAAAAAAAAAAAAGGTGAAATTTTTAATTTAAAAAAATGTGACCTGAATTACAGGGAAGGGGGGGGGGGGGGGGGGGGGGGGGGAGGGGGGGGGGGGGGTGGGGGGGGGGTGGGGGGGGGGGGGGGGGGGGGGGGGGGGGGGGGGGGGGGGGGGGGGGGGCTCCACATGAAAAACCTCAACACCTGTCAATATTGTTGTTAAGGAAGTCAAGAGTGTTAAGCATATGAAAAGATGGATGGTGCAAACAAACATGGTGATGTCATAATGTAAGTTTAAAGATTCACCCCCCCCCCCCCACCCCCCCCCCCCCCCCCCCCCCCCCCCCCCCCCCCCCCCCCCCCCCACAGGAAAACTGCTGGGTATTTAAACCTTGTGGATGTCGTATACCCATGCTTTTATTGTGTCAAATTAGTTATGATCTTTAGGGACTGAAAGGGTTAATGAGCTTGTTGGAAAAGACGACTAATTTAAGATTAGCTGAAACTGGATGTACTGGGCCTTAAGGTGCATATATCGCAGCCTAGCTGTACACAGCAGTTGTAATGGCAAACATAGAAGAAGAAAGAATGCAGAATGACCTAAGTCTGCGTTAGCTTTCTTCCTCCTTTAGTCCGCGCTGAGTGACATTAGTAACATGTGTAAGAATGTGGGAACGAGGAATTAGGTGTGAATCAGGCAAGGAGGGACGCATGAGAGGAAGAGAATGGAGTGACATTAGCAACTTGTGTAAGAATGTGTGGACGAGATTTTAGGTGTGGATCAGGCAAGGAGGGACGCATGAGAGGAAGAGAATGGAGTGACATTAGCAACTTGTGTAAGAATGTGTGGACGAGATTTTAGGTGTGGATCAGGCAAGGAGGGACGCATGAGAGGAAGAGAATGGAGTGACATTAGCAACTTGTGTAAGAATGTGTGGACGAGATTTTAGGTGTGGATCAGGCAAGGAGGGACACATGAGAGGAAGAGAATGGAGTGACATTAGTAACATGTGTAAGAATGTGGGAACGAGATTTTAGGTGTGGATCGCGCAAGGAGGGACACATGAGAGGAAGAGAATGGAGTGACATTAGTAACATTTGTAGGAATGTGGGAACGAGGAATTAGGTGTGAATCAGGCAAGGAGGGACACATAAGAGGAAGAGAATGGAGTGACATTAGCAACTTGTGTAAGAATGTGTGGACGAGATTTTAGGTGTGAATCACGCAAGGAGGGACACATAAGAGGAAGAGAATGGAGTGACATTAGTAACATGTGTAAGAATGTGGGAACGAGATTTTAGGTGTGGATCAGGCAAGGAGGGACACATGAGAGGAAGAGAATGGAGTGACATTAGCAACTTGTGTAAGAATGTGTGGACGAGATTTTAGGTGTGGATCACGCAAGGAGGGACACATGAGAGGAAGAGAATGGAGTGACATTAGTAACATGTGTAAGAATGTGGGAACGAGGAATAGGGTGTGGATCAGGCAAGGAGGGAAGCATGAGAGGAAGAGAATGAGTTTATTTAAAGTCAGTGTGCTACGGGAACAGTTAGCATCTACACCTTTATTTAAGACATTTGCTGCGGGAGACAGAGCATCTATAAAAATGCCCAGTGTGCTGTGATGTTGATTTTTAAAACAGTAAATCAGTAATCCTGAATGCCCACAGTTTTGTCTTGTATACTGTCAATCATTTCTGACATGTTCTTCTATGCAATCATGTCAAACTGCTCATTATTTTCTCTCTTGGTCTCCCTATACCTCTCTTCCCCTCTAACTTTACTGACATACTGTACTTTAAAACGTAAATGTATATATGTGTGAACAGTTTATGTATTAGAAAAAAATCAAACAGATCTAGTGTTTTAAATATTTACACTGTATAAATCTGGCAGAAAATGTGACAGAAAGATCCAGAAAAACTTGTATCTAAAGATATTTTTTTACAAAAATAAACAAAGTCATGAAAAGAAATATTGTGATAGGAACAAACGTTTGCTTACAAGAATCAGCAAAGCCATAAAAAGAACGACTTGCTGAAAAAACTTTGTAATCTGTTGTTTTTGTTCATAAATGTAAATGTGGTATAGACAATGACATTTTAAAGAACTGAAGGCAGGAAATGTGATTTTCTAAAAGATTGTGGGGGATATTACAGACGTAGACATCAACAACTATAACAATACTGCTGTGAGCACTATATTCTTCTTCTTCTTCACTTCCTCTTTTACCGCTGTGGGTGTCGAGGGAGATATAAGGTTCTGTTTCTAGCTCTTCTGGCCGCCTCGACCATAGGCACATCGTGCTGTTTTAGAGTTTCTCTGATGTTATCCTTCCATCTTATTCTTGGTCAACCCCGTGCTCTATGTCCTCCTTCTCTTTCATGTATGCTTTGTATGGTATGGTGTCACAAGGCATTCTCTCTAAGTGGGCAAAACATTTCACTTGCTATATGGATACTATATGGATGAGCACTATATGGATACATAAAAGGGTTATGACCCTTGAGAGTATAATCCATGTATATACAACATTTATGTCCCTTGGAGGGAGGTCAGATTTAAACTTAAGGGGGTCATGTGCGGACCACAGACAACAGTCCCTGAGAACTGATGCTGCAATGTGCCACTATAGAGCATTATCAGCAAGCTCTGTTGACATGTTGCCAGGCTAGACTAGTGCAGCTATGTGTCACGCTGGCTGACTGAATCAAGTGTTCATGTCCTCTGTGGGTGTTGCCAGGCTAGACTAGTGCAGCTATGTGTCACGCTGGCTGACTGAATCAAGTGTTCATGTCCTTTGTGCGTGTTGCCAGAGTAACAAGGTTCCAGCGTGATGGATTCATGATGTGAGATATTATGGATATCTCAAGGTCACGTGACGGGCCACAGACGGGAGTTCTGGATGGCTCTTCACAAGCCAAAACTGTCTGAAAAAAATGAACACCAAGATATTGAGACTTCTGGATGTTGCAGATCTCATCAAAACTGTCAGAAAAATACCAACACTTAAGATATTGAGATTTATGTGTGCTGGAAATATGGAGGTCACCAAATCTCAATGACAAAATGAAAACTATAATAAGGCAGACTTCCTGTGTGGGTTCCAGGTGGGGGGGGGGGGGGGCATTTAGATCCCCGCCTGCATAAAAAGCATGTGGTAAAAAGTGACTAATTAAGAATTTTTTTTTTAAGTCGAAGCCCATAGGCCCTAGAAGTGAGGCACCAAAGCCTATCAGCCCGAGAAGTGAAGCACCAAGCGTGTTAGGTTGGTTGCGTATCCTTTATAGGACGTTGCAGAACCAACCCCAACAGCCACTGGCTGTTGTGTGGTTTTACTAGGCAAATTTATGTCCAGTAGTTTTCCATTGCTTTCTGGACGGTCGGCTTTCTTGATACCACTGTCAAAACCAACATAAGGCTGGGATCGAACCTGGCATCCCGGGATTACGAAGCGTTCGAATCGACTTAATCACAGAGCCGACAAAAAGGTTAGTTACGTATCCTTTACAACCAAGAGAGTACATACAAATAAATCATATCTAAATTTACACTCAGTATTATTTCATTTGCTGAAACCTTTTCAGGCCATGACAAAGGCAGTCAAGAATCTTCTGACATTTCCTTCCTATATCTCTTTCCACAAACCATTCCAGTTGTCACAATACATACACAAAAATAAATTAAACTGCTATTTATATAAAGCAGTGAATACAAAGATGTGATTTAGCAATCAATTCACAAACAGAAATTCAATTCAATACTATGTGTCAGAAGTCAAAACAGTTTAGCATCAAGAAGTCAAACAGTTCAGCATCAAGAAGTCAAACAGTTCAGCATCAAGAAGTCAAACAGTTCAGCATCAAGAAGTCAAACAGTTTAGCATCAAGAAGTCAAACAGTTCAGCATCAAGAAGTCAAACAGTTCAGCATCAAGAAGTCAAACAGTTCAGCATCAAGAAGTCAAACAGTTTAGCATCAAGAAGTCAAACAGTTCAGCATCAAGAAGTCAAACAGTTCAGCATCAAGAAGTCAAACAGTTCAGCATCAAGAAGTCAAACAGCATAATAATAAAAACATGACAGTTCTGTGATCAGCAAAGTAAAAAGATTTAAATATTTAGAGCAATACAAATGATTACAATTGTGATCTGTAACATAAAAAAGTGTTGGGTGTCGGCCAGATAAACTTGTCACTCCACACAGCACCATTTCTTCAGACTGATGATCTGCTCGTGCCTACACACTGTCACACTCAGTCTCAAAGGAACTTTACGGATTAGAGGCGTTATGTTCAACTGAAGGAGATCAGATTTCATTGACACACAATTGTTAACCCTACCAGACCGCTGACCCCATTTTTCGGTAATTTAATAACCTGACGCTATACCACTGTCCCTAATTTTGACCAATTTGCGTAGTACATGGAAAAGATGCGTCACAGACTTTTTAAAAAAAACTAGCCAATCGTAATCAGACCTCGTGGATAGTATTCCCAGAAGTCCACCCGCACATGTTTGGATTAAATAAAAAAATTCTGAAAATTCACAATGAAACGAGCTGCTGATGAACCAAGCACTTCAACAGGAAAGTTAAAGTAGGTCTAGGCTTTTCACAGTCCAACAGGTGATCGATACTTTGGTTTATTCAGACTCTGTGAATGATGAGGAGAATCTTGAAAATTATAAATCTAGAAATAGATCAAAAGTAGGAGAAGGGGGCGTGTCCTTCAAACAGCAACATCTGGTGCTTGCTTTGTGAAACAAGGCTGATCCTGCTGAGTGGATTAGCACACAAAGGTGGAATATTGGCGCTAGATAAAAGGTAAGCCTATTTTCTACAATGTCTCCAAGCTTCATCTTATTCTAGCCACTTGTTTACATGTAACTAATATTTTTGTACATCATGTTGGTTATTTCGTGTTAATGTTCAGAAGCTCAGATATAGGGGGCAGTTAGGTTCAGGGCCTCATGTCTGGTAGGGTTAAGAGACCTGTAGAGTTTATCAGCAGCTCCTACAGACAGAAACAATGGAAAAACAGGGGGCAGCCGAGTGTTCTGTTTAACAACTGAATCATTAATCAATAATAATCATGTGTTCAATAGCGGGAGTCACCGTGGCGTTGGGGGCTGGACGCCCGCCCGCCTGCGGACTGGAAGGAGGTGGTCTCGCGTTCTGACGTTACCAGACTTTTTTCTCTATCAAAAATGACCTTGACTCCCAGGTTGACCCAGCCTTGAGTGGGTACCAGGTGCAGTCCTGGGAAGTAAAGGTGGCTGACAAGATGCTGACCACATCACCCAGGAAGTGCTGACTGGTGTATAAAAATGTAGGTCTAGCCCTATATGCCCAATAACCTGAAGACGTGGAAAAGGGTCCTATACTTGCTGAATAGTATAAAATATACAATAAGCTTTCAATAATATGAAATATATTATTAAAACTATAAATACTGTCTCTATTTACCACTGTCACAGTGTAGGAAGGAGGGGGAGGGTTTACGCCTAAGGATTCAGAGTCACTTGACAAGTGCTGTTGCCATGGATTGAGCAACCTAATTACCCCCCACCCACAAGGAAAAATCCAACCTTACTGAGGATTCAAACCAAGGTCTCCTACATTAGACCCTGGTTCTTTACTGTTTGGCAAGCTGCTTCACAATATATATATATATATATATATATATACTTTAAAAAAAAGAGAGAACATGCACACATGTGGAGAGAAGGTCCCCCCCCCCCCCCCCCCCCCCCCCCCCCCCCCCCCCCCCCCCCCCCCCCCCCTATTGACAACTGTCAGGGACATTTCCATAAAATGACGACATTAAAGAGCTTCCACACTGAGACAGAATGACAACAGCTATTGGTGCCTATCAAGTAACGGAATCGCAAACTGTCCCTCCCAACTAGGCTTGATGATGAAAATGGAAACTGATGATGATGATGAATTAAAAACTACAAAGTCATAGAGTGGAGATACTAAATACTATAAAATTAAAACTTCTAAGTAATGAGATACAAATTAAGTAGCAGGTGAAGTTTAAAAAAAAAAAAATAAAGTTTAGTCAAAATCTAAACAGCTGTGAAGTGATCATAACCACAAATTATAAACAAATACATAACACTTTAGCAGGGAAAGCACCAGTAGATATCGGATCTGTTATTAAACAGTTGATTTCTGCTTCTTGAATTTAGAAGAAATGCAGCAATGTAATAAAAAATTTAAATAAATAGAATAAAACAGCTCATAGTTGATAACTGTCTATATTATGTACAGCATAAAGGCAAAAGATCATTAATGTTGGAGGCACTTAAGAAGAAGTTAAAACGAAGCTGTAAACATATTAATTTTAAAAAAAAGCAACTGAGTATGTAATTACAAACTGGCCTGTTTATCAATGTTGCTATAGTAACAAATGGTTAGGCCTGGTTGAAATCCAGAGATTTGATTTGTTCCAAAATCATAACCACTACACAATTTTTAACCACACATTTTCTGAAACATTGCCTACAATGTGAAACTTCATGAAGTCTTAACAAAGTGCTTACAATCATAACAAAGTTCCTACAATAAAAAAAATTATTATTAATTTCATAAAAATACCTAGTTTAAATTTCCTAGTCTTAAGAGCAAAACAATGTTTAACTCTTTGAGGCCCAGGGGGTTTAGCATCAGAGGCCCAAGGGGTAGTCAACAAATATGTAAAATGGCGCATCTTGCGTTCATTGGGACATATATACGTATGATGCGTTCCTTGGGACTCAAAGAGTTAAAAGTGATCGCAGTCTTAACAAAGCACCTAAAAAATTGTGTTAAGTATCTTTCTGTTAATAAAGTGTCTACAGTCTTAAAAAGGTACTTATAATCTTAACAAAATGTCTATAGTCTTAACAAAGTATCTTCAATTCCAACAAAGTGGCTAGTATTAACAATGTACCTAAAAAAACAAAGTACTATAATCTTAAAAAAGTATTTATAATAACAAAGTATATATAATCTTAATAAAATATTATTCTGTAAAAACAAATACCTATAATCTAATCAAAGTGCTGACAGTTCTAATAAATAATATATAAACAAACACCGGTCATACAAAATGTAATTGGTTTTGTCGAGATTTTTGTCCAATCATTCTGTTGTCAAACAGCAATATAAAGTCAGCCCTCCCCGTACAAAAATGACACAGATTAATAATACATGTGATCTTGTCGTTCAGAAGAAGCTAGCCCTTCTTGAATAGGTCGTGTAATGTATCTGCTGATAAACTAGGTCAGTCGTTTTGCTTCTTTCTTGACATCTCCGCTGTCATGCTCGAAGTACATGAAATCCTGAAAACAGAAAGGCATACATGGTTTCTCAAGAGTTGGGCTTTAAACTGGAGTCCCGTGGGCTGTATCTGGCCCACAGATCATTGCTAGTTGTATTATTGATCTCTCTATGTTGGGGCTTGAGCCTTTGGCCGGTGGCAATCCCATTTTCACAATTCTAGCCCTTGAGGGAATTTAGTCAAACAGTCCTGCTCTAGAGGGCCTACATTTTAATAAAACACTTTTCTTTCTGAGAGCAAAACAGTAGTGTACTGTCGTGCCAGAGGAAAGGAGTGTAAAGGTTTAATCTCCAAGTAAAAACCCCCTTTTCCCCATCATTTTACATACTGGATATATAGTGCTAAACCTATATAGACCAATCAGCATTCGGTGGGTGATGTGATCAACACACAGGCCGCCTTTACTGCCAAAGGATTTACCTGGTACCCATTTCAAGCTGAGCCGACTTGGGATCAAGATAATTTTTGGAAAAACATCCAGCTCAACACAGATTTGAACCTACAACCTTCTTATGCTCCAGGGAAGATACAGTTTTACTGGAAAAACTGTGCCATCTCCACGGTGAATTACAGGTACTGTATTCTTTGAGGACCATCTCTTCCATGGTAGTGACTTTTGTCCCAGTGCCGAAATCACAAGAATGGTCTTGTTCTAAACCGCCTGCCTGGTAAGGAAATCTAACGCAAGCTGGCTACCAGATTGGCTGCCGCCACTCCTCTAAGTGGTGAGCTACTTTACGATAAAGCAGAGGTGGTGAAAGCTCTCAGAGATCAAACTGACAGTACAACAGAGCATACAAAGAATCTAGGCACAGAAAGACTAATTTAACAAGCGGCGTGTTGAGGGTCTGGCAGATATTCACCACTGAGGTTGACATTCAGGCGGACATCTATTCAGGTCACAGCTGGTATTACTGGCATGTGGACTCTTTATTGGCTACTGAAGAAGAAGACTGAGCATGTGCAGGAATGTCTCAGGTGCAGTCATGTCAATTCTTGATTCTATCTCTCTATTGTCTTTCTCTGCTTAATACTCGCAGGCACAGCTCATGATCAGTTTCTGGGATAATGCACACTCGTTAGCTTGCTGCATGGTGATACTGACTTTCAGCAAGTTATTAACTCCATCTATCCATCTTCTTCTGAGCCTTCCTCTGCATCTTGATGGTTCCATTCTCATGTTGTATGCTCTTGCAACCTGTGATGCTGGGTTCATTCTGACCAAGTGGCCAAACCATTTCAGTCTTTGTTTTTCAATAAATCAAGTTACAGATGTTGTTCACACCATTCTAATGATATCTAGGTTTCTTTCATGGTCTCTTCTAGTTATGTTTATTTCTTTTCACAAACATCTCATTTCACACGCCATTATTTTATTTTCTTGTTCTTTTGTAAGTGCCTGGGTTTGGCACTGGTAACACAACGTGGTAAAAAGATTACATTTATGATGTCTTTTAGTTTCCACCGGTATTGCTGGGTGCTTCAGTAGAGGTGAAATCTGACAGGTAACACTGTTTGCTTGCTGGATTCGGAACTAAAATTCTCAATCAATCAAGCAGGTGCCATCTCCACAATGAAGGTTGGCTGCAATGGATCTCCAACAAGCCCTGTCTCTTGCCCTTGATGTACACTCATTCATACTGCTGTTCGTCAATCTCTTGATGTTATCCTCCCACTTGTAACGCTGTCTGCCTCTTGCTCGCCTACCTTGAACCTTTCCCTCTAGGATGATCTTTACAATACTGTTATGACTTTTAATGTGGCCAAAATATTTCACTTGAAAATTCTAGATTTATTCATTTAATACAGGTTTAACTGACAGAGTTCTAGATTGATTCATTTAATACAGGTTTAACTGACAGAGTTCTAGATTGATTCATTTAATACAGGTTTAACTGACAGAGTTCTAGATTGATTCATTTAATACAGGTTTAACTGACAGAGTTCTAGATTGATTCATTTAATACAGGTTTAACTAACAGAGTTCTAGATTGATTCATTTAATACAGGTTTAACTGACAGAGTTCTAGATTGATTCATTTAATACAGGTTTAACTGACAGAGTTCTAGATTGATTCATTTAATACAGGTTTAACTGACAGAGTTCTAGATTGATTCATTTAATACAGGTTTAACTAACAGAGTTCTAGATTGATTCATTTAATACAGGTTTAACTGACAGAGTTCTAGATTGATTCATTTAATACAGGTTTAACTGACAGAGTTCTAGATTGATTCATTTAATACAGGTTTAACTAACAGAGTTCTAGATTGATTCATTTAATACAGGTTTAACTGACAGAGTTCTAGATTGATTCATTTAATACAGGTTTAACTGACAGAGTTCTAGATTGATTCATTTAATACAGGTTTAACTGACAGAGTTCTAGATTGATTCATTTAATACAGGTTTAACTAACAGAGTTCTAGATTGATTCATTTAATACAGGTTTAACTGACAGAGTTCTAGATTGATTCATTTAATACAGGTTTAACTGACAGAGTTCTAGATTGATTCATTTAATACAGGTTTAACTAACAGAGTTCTAGATTGATTCATTTAATACAGGTTTAACTGACAGAGTTCTAGATTGATTCATTTAATACAGGTTTAACTGACAGAGTTCTAGATTGATTCATTTAATACAGGTTTAACTGACAGAGTTCTAGATTGATTCATTTAATACAGGTTTAACTAACAGAGTTCTAGATTGATTCATTTAATACAGGTTTAACTGACAGAGTTCTAGATTGATTCATTTAATACAGGTTTAACTAACAGAGTTCTAGATTGATTCATTTAATACAGGTTTAACTGACAGAGTTCTAGATTGATTCATTTAATACAGGTTTAACTAACAGAGTTCTAGATTGATTCATTTAATACAGGTTTAACTGACAGAGTTCTAGATTGATTCATTTAATACAGGTTTAACTGACAGAGTTCTAGATTGATTCATTTAATACAGGTTTAACTGACAGAGCTGCAAGCGGGAGATTAAGGCAGAACAATGGTGCTGAGACACTTGTGGTGGGAGGGAAAAAGAATTAACTCACTGCCTCTCAACAAGCAGGTTATGAAAGCTAACTAACTGAGGATATGCTGAAACTGGATGCATTGGCCAAAAGGTGCCGACACTGCCTAGCTGCAAACCACAAAACAACATGCAAACTATCTTTTAAAAAATTAAAGCAGAAGAAGAAAGAATAAAAAATAAGGCTTCAGATTTAACGCAGCCTCAAACTGATAGCAGAAAATATTATGGAAAGTTATTTATCATTCACTCACTGTTCTGTTGTACCATAATATGTCATATAAGGCCCGAAGTCTCAGCCTTCATTCTGCTATATAGTGTGCAATACATTCAACATCACGCATGGAATCCAGTCCAGCAGCTTTGGCCTCCATCATCAACGTTCGGTTTATGGTTTCTTTTGGATAGCCTTGCTTCTTAACTCTTTGAGTCTCAGGGAACGCATCATACATTCATGGCTTCCTACCTTGAAGCCCAATGAACGCAAGATGCGCCGATTTTATGACTTTATTTACTACCCCCGGGCCTGTGATGCTAAACCCCCTGGGACTCAAAGAGTTAATGCCTGTTTGATGATTCTCTGCCCGTTTCTTCTCAGGATGTCCAATATAGCATCATATTCTCTGCCTTATAACTGTTGTTACCAGTGGTTGTCCATTCTTTTATTTCTTCCCCTCTCTTCAATTCATCCCATTATGTTCAACATTTCCCTGAGGCATTTGTTTTCAAATGCTTTTAACTTTCATACCACATTTTGGGTTTTATCAGGGTCTTTTATGTTCACTAGTTTGCCATTTTTTTCTGAATGGTCATTTCTAGAGTCAAAATCAACGCAACTGGTCTGCTACCAAAATCACCCGCAGCCAAAACTGACCAGGTACCTTGGAGTTACAAAATCCTTTTACAACGCTTAAGCCCCAGACTTTGACCGATGACATCAATTTTAAGGGAAACAAATATCTCTGCAGAAACTAAAGGGATTACAACCTGTGAACAGACAGAGAAAGACAAGCCAAGAATATCTTCTTCTTCCTCTGTGTTTGCTTGGTGGCTAGCATGTGTTGGTTTACATCTGAGCCTGTCAACCCAATGCATCCAGTATCAGCCAGCTCTTAATTAGTCGCCCTAACGACATGCTAGTTAGGGAGCCAGGCAGTGGGATTACTCTCTCAATGAGGCTCTGAAACCAGCACAGAGATCTGGCTTATGAAAGAAAGACATTTTGAAAGATTTTTATTCTGGCAAAGTTCCATACTTGACAAGCTAGCATAGGATCTTTCATTTAAAAGTTGATTTCTGAATCTTAAAATTAAAAGAAATATAGCAATCTAATAGATAAATAATATTTATACCTGGTTGTCACACACATGTCAGACACTTTACTGGCCAGATATAAATGTGATTTCTATTGGAGTTAAGTGATTTGGTCTATTCTTGCTTGTACTTGTGGTATTGTAGATTTTTGTAATGTGCTGATGAAGTCTCTCAAGCCACAATATTCACTTGTCATTTGTGTATGTGATATTGTGAAGCCAGCAGGTTGTCATTTGGTTTGATATCTTTTCCTGATATTGATAAGCTACCGCATGATGATGATGATGATGATGCCAAGATATTTGTCAATACTTACGATCAGAAAGACAGCGCCAAGAACTGTGGCCTTTGTTTTGGTGTCCAGGTCCAGTGGGAAAGTGACTCCAAAGTTGTCGGCATCGGTGAAGATCTCCTTACCCAGGCCTGACCACTGTTTGGTGATCTCTCCAACATGGGTCTCACCATCAGCAGATGTTATCTATACAAACATCCACAAGTCTTCAGCTAGCTCCATACAAATGAAGACATGAAATAAACAAGAAACTATATTTCTTCTTCTTCTGTTCCAGAACCTGATTGTTATGTGCACATCCATTTTACAGATCTGACGTTTGTATGCAGACTGTTGGTTCCTTGCCTCTTAGGCAGATGCACAGACTTCAAAGGATGCCACCAATTAGTCGACTCCTAGGTCATGCTTGTCGGGTAGGCAGTGGGTCTATTCTTGTCTTTTGCCATAATGGAGCTACAGAACCCATACTGGGAAGAAACTACATACAAAAAAATTATTTTTAAAACTATATCTATTCTTCATATAAAACAATATTCTTCATGTAAAACTATATCTGTTTTTAATATAAAACTATATTTTTCATAAAAAACTATATCTTGTTTGTAAAGTGGCGTACAACAAAAGAATCAAGGAAGCGAGTACGTCCACAAGAAATGCTAAAGATGAACAATAATGAGAGAAGCTATAGGTTCTGTTCTGGATTCCAGCAATATCAAAGTGGTAGCACAAGACAGAACGAAATGGTGAAATAGAGACAGAGGGGAAAAGAGACAGGGGAAGACTGAGAGAGAAGATATTGGACAAGCTAACATCATGTTATGGAAGATCATCCATCTGTCTGAATTGGAAAGTACACGATACCGAAGTTTGTGGACAGATGTGTACAGACATGACCTGCCACCGCTGCATGGCATGGACTATGAGAAGACGGGAGACAGAAGGTTGTGGACAGATGTGTACAGACATGACCTGCCACCGCTGCATGGCATGGACTATGAGAAGACGGGAGACAGAAGATTGTGGACAGATGTGTACAGACATGACCTGCCACCACTGCATGGCATGGACTATGAGAAGACGGGAGACAGAAGGTTGTGGACAGATGTGTACAGACATGACCTGCCACCGCTGCATGGCATGGACTATGAGAAGACGGGAGACAGAAGATTGTGGACAGATGTGTACAGACATGACCTGCCACCGCTGCATGGCATGGACTATGAGAAGATGGGAGACAGAAGGTTGTGGACAGATGTGTACAGACATGACCTGCCACCGCTGCATGGTATGGACTATGAGAAGACGGGAGACAGAAGGTTGTGGACAGATGTGTACAGACATGACCTGCCACCACTGCATGGCATGGACTATGAGAAGATGGGAGACAGAAGGTTGTGGACAGATGTGTACAGACATGACCTGCCACCGCTGCATGGCATGGACTATGAGAAGACGGGAGACCGAAGGTTGTGGATAGACATAACTACCAATGCAACATGTCAGAAAGCTTTGTTTACTCATCCCCTTTTGTCTTGTTCCAGAACTTGAATTTTGCATGCATATCCATTTTACAGATCTGGCTTATCTGTATGCAGACTATTGGTTCCTTGCTTCTCAGGCAGAGGCGCTCTAAAGGAAACACTCCTAATTAGAAGACTTCTACATAATGCATGTTAGAGAGAAAGTGGGTCTATTCTGGAACTAGACCAAAGTCCAGAAGTGGACAAACAACCAGAACTTTCTGACTGAGTGGTACGTGCCAAGAATTTTCCTAGTCCTTTCAGAACCTCTGTATCGGACTATATTTGTTGCCATGAGATACGACCTACGGTTGTGTACACCCACATCTCCAGACAGTTCAATTTTCTAGTGCCTTGTTTACTGTCCCAGTATATAAGCTGATTCTTTCTAGTGTCCACGAGAGACGTTGTGGTATAGCAGCTAAATGCTCGCCTGCGGATCCAAAGGTCCTGGATTCAGGTCCTGATGGAGCTAGACTTTTGTCAAAAAAATGATCTGGGCTTCCAGGTGGACCCGGCCTCAAATGGGTCCCTGGTGGGGTCCTGGGAAGAAAAGGTAGCCGACATGATGTTGACTGTATCACCCATTGATTGATGGCTGACTGGTCTGTAAAATAAAATACAGGTCTAGCCCTATATGCCCAATACACCTGACGGTGTGGAAAAGGGTCCTTAACTTTACTTTCTTTGTCCGTTTTCTGCCAGTAGGCATCACAGGTTACCAGATGATCGGTGTCCAAGCTAAGATGCACTTGGTTGCCTGGTATGCTGTGAACTGTGGAGTCTTAAGGTATCACTGACTCCTTCATTCCAACATCTTCTTGGTTGTCATCTACCTCTCGATGTTTCTACTTTCATGTTGTAATCTCTCGTGTCTGGCATCACTGGATTCGTTCTCATTCAATGGCCAAACCATTTCAGCCTTTGAATGTTGTATGAATTGAATGAAATGACAACCCACCTCAAACTCGATATCGCCACACATGTTGCACCTACAACATGGCCCCTTGACCCGCAGCAAAGTGTGATCACTAGCATCGTTGATCTTGTACCTGGGGTGGAAACAGCTCCAGGCTTGCCGCACGTAGCCAATGACAGAGCCTTTTGGTGCCTCCACAATCAGTTTCTGCAGATATGAAATACACTTTTAGTCAATCATGACATGAAAGGATTCAGACAGGGAACTGGTAGCACATAGGCCAAATCCAGCCGACAGAGGCTTCGTGAGTGGCTGCCAGCTGTATTTGATTACTGATCTTCCTGTGCCTGAAAGGCTTCATGTTCAACATTTGGGCTCCTGGGTAAACTCAGCTGAATAGACCTGGACTTAGAAATTAATTCACTGAGCTGTGACTTAATAAGGTGACTTAACATCCTTAACAAAGGTGGGAAGCCAAAACACACACACCCAGGAACAAAAAGACATATTGGCAGCAGTCTTTAGCACTGTGCTTGTGCTGATCAAGGCTGCTGCCAAAACTACTTTTTTTTCCGGTGTGTGTGTTTTTCTACAGGACAGCCTGCTGTGTGCAAAAAGCATCAAACAAAGCATGAACTCCGTAGCTCCAGAAACCATCCCCAGGGATTATCTTTAAAACTATGTGTGTGAACTGAAAAACTTGTCTATGACACGAACCCACAGACTTGTCTATGACATGAACCCACAGACTTGTCTATGACATGAACCCACAGACTTGTCTATGACATGAACCCACAGACTTGTCTATGACATGAACCCACAGACTTGTCTATGACATGAACCCACAGACTTGTCTATGACATGAACCCACAGACTTGTCTATGACATGAACCCACAGACTTGTCTATGACATGAACCCACAGACTTGTCTATGACATGAACCCACAGACTTGTCTGTGACATGAACCCACAGACTTGTCTATGACATGAACCCACAGACTTGTCTATGACATGAACCCACAGACTTGTCTATGACATGAACCCACAGACCATGAGACAAACAAATGGCATGACCACTTCGCCTCAGAGACCACCATGGGTATGTGTTTGTGTGTGTGTGTGTGTGTGTGTGTGTGTGTGTGTGTGTGTGTGCACATTTGTGTATGTTTGTACATAAATACGTACATAGATGTGTGTATGAAGGTTTGTATCTCTCATAACATGTATAACTGTGTGAGTGGTTAGCTGGTTCCTGTTAACTGTTTAATGAACTTCACATTCATAGAAATAAAATACAAGGAGCCGCTGTGGTGTAGTGGCTAGACGCTCGCCTCTGGATCTGAACTTCACAGGTTCAGGTTCTGGCGATTCCATACTTTTTTTTTTCAAAAATGAACTTGGCTTCCAGGTCGTCCCAGCCTTGAGTGGGTACCAGGCAGAGTCCTTGGAAGTAAAGTCAGCCGGGATTATGCTGACCACATCACCCACTAAGTGCTGACTGGTCTATAAAATACAGGTCTAGTCCTATATGCCCAATAAGTGTGAAGGCGTGGAAAAAGGTTATATTTACATAAAATATAATTACTCTGTGTAAAATGGGTCTACTTGCCAAATTTGTGACCATTCGAGCATAAAGTTATTTTGTTCCTTTGTTCTCATTCCCTCTCCCCAGTCACGTCTATAAACAGGCAAAAATACACGACTTCTTCAGCATTCACCCTGGCTGGCCCATTGTGTTTATAGCTAGGCTGTAACTTAAGAGGGGACAAAACCCACTAATTAGTTTAGTCTCATGACACGCTTGTTAGAGTCGGCAGTGGGGATTATTCTTTTTATTCGCCCTCGCGAGGAATCCCAGTAACACAGTGAATCCCAGTAACATAGGGAATCCCAATAACACAGGGAATCCCAGTAAAACGGGGACTCCCAGTAACAAAGTGAATCCCAGTAACACAGGGAATCCCAGTAACACGGGGAATCCCAGTAACACAGTGAATCCCAGTAACACAGGGAATCCCAGTAACACGGGGACTCACAGTAACACTGGGAATCCCAGTAACACAGGAAATCCCAGTAACGCGGGGAATCCCAGTAACACGGGGAATCCCAGTAACACGGGGACTCCCAGTAACACAGGGACAGACACAGATCCTACCTGTAAGCAACAGGGGAAACAGCAGGTGCTGCATCTCAGCGGGCGGGACAGATGCATGACCTCCTTCTTATGGTTATCCATGATCTTCATATCAAAGGGACGTGCAGAACCACAACAGTTACGAGTGCAGCAACAGGTGTCTGTAGTGAGCAAAAGCAGTTCGGTCAAAATGGTTGCTACTCATTGGAACAATCAAAAACTCATAATTTCAACCCATGAACTGGCCTCCCATGCCTGACGTGGTGGAAAACCCCGGCCCTATAAACTCAAGTGGATCAGTCACAGTTACAATGGTTTGGACATGTATGCACAATAACATAGCATAACCCTTGACCTATTAGGGTCGTGAAGATGTATTGATGGATGCACTAGCACATAAAACTGCCATCTTTCTCTATCTTCTGCTTGATGAATAAGTGTATGATAACTTAGTCCCGTCCACTTTTTGATGTTGTCATTCCAGTTTCTTCTTTGCCCTCCTCTTCTTTGACTACCCCCCCCCCCCCCCCCCCCCTTTTCCCAATGTTCCTTGAAGAACAGTCTTTGCAATCGAATCATGTCTCACCACGTGCCCAAATCAAGCTAGCTTGCGACGTTTCATCAGTGCCAAAAGAGGCTCCTGATGTCCCGCAAATTTGTATATTTTATCAAAGACATATTTATTAGTTTTGTGTTCGAAATAACTAATGCACAATGGTAGAGAATCGTTCACCATGGCAGGCATGGGAGGCCAAGATCCAGGAAACCAGACCTCCAGAAAGACCTAGGGTTCGCTAGAAAGGCAACATCTGACAATCACTGACTGGGAACTTGAATGGAGCAAAGCTAAAATGAAAACTGCTGAGAGAGAAGTCTGGCGACCTCTCTGGCAAACCTCTACACTCTAATGTAAAAGAAAAGTGACTAAAAAAAGGCAATGAGCCAATGACAATTTTAAAGATAAAAATGCTTACAAGAAAACCATAACAAGGTTCCTAAAAATTTTGTGTAAACATATTTATCTTCATTTGTTTTTAAAAAAAATGTGAAATGTATAAAAAAATGTTTATGAAGTAATCAATAAAACGTGAGCACGGTATCAAATGACTGGTGTCATGACCTGGTGACCTCTGCAACTGAGGTATAAGGGAAAATTTGACATAAATTTGGCTGTTTAAAAAAAAGCCACTAAGGTCAATATGACACTAGTTACTATATTCATATTCTATCTTATTAAACAATGGAAGCACACAGAACCACACCGCCAATTACTGCTTTTATTTTACCACTTTTACCGCTGCAGTGTAGGTGGGGGGTCTCTGAGCCTGAGGATTTACGGCCGTATGGTTAGTGCTGTCGCCACGGACTGTGCAGGTGAGGGTTTTAGTTTTACCCCTGACATAAAAAACCCCAGCTTTACAGAGGATTCAAACCTAGGTCTCCCACCTAAGAGCACAGAGTTCTAACCGTTTGGCCTGCCGCTCCTCACACTGAAATTTAACTATACTTTTCATGAACAGGTTCCTGCAGGCACGGGAATATATCAGCATCTACGAGAATGTGTCCCAACTGTTAGTGGCCAGATTTTGTCTTCTCGGGGCAGCAGGGTTACATTAAAAATATGAAAGGTAAAAAATAAATACAGGATGGATTTTCAAAAAAACCTTTCTTAGATACAAGCTCAAACAAATTAAAAAAGTAAAGGATGCCCTTTTATGCCAGTAGTGCACAGGGTATATGATGCTAGACAGGCCATGCACATCACACAGGCCACCTTTACTTCCCTGGTATCTATTTTAGGCTCAGCTGACCTGGAAGAAGCAAAGCTGAATTTGAAAAATTATAATAACAACAATAATAATAATAATAATCTGCATCGATGCAGGATTGAACCCCAGACCTTTGGCTGGCAGGCAAGTGCTGGCCGCTATGTTACCATGGCTCCAGTGTTCCTTTGTAGTTAATTTTCCTTTATAGTGAATGTAGTTGGCTCCGCAAAATTAATTATTTCAGTATCAGCAAACAAATAACTATCTCTTCCTCTGGTAAATTCAACTACTGCATCATGTGTTCTGTTAACTTTTACATTTGGTCCGAGCATATTAAAAAAACTCTGGCTACCTAAGTAGGCCCTCAGTATATTTCATAGTGTTTATTTTCTCACTTGAGTTGATTCTACAAAACCTCTTGGGACAGAAAAACAGAAAAGCATAAAAACATAAAACAGACAAGACAGAATTCTACAAACCTTCAACTGCAACGTACACTCTCTGGTTCATGGTGTTCTTGATCTCGTATTTATTATTTGTCTCAAATCCAGTGAAAGCTGCAAAAATGAGAACAATAAATTTCTTGGATAAAGTTTACATTGGCAACAAGTGGCAGCCACAGAAGTGTAGCAGCTAGGCACTACTCCGACCCTAAGTTCAAATCAGCAATCAAGTCAGATTCTTTTATCACTTTGGCTCCCATATCTTCTCCTTCTTCTAGTCACATCATTTGTAGTCCACTTTGTGTCTAGTGTACTTGTGTATCAATTCTGTCGACACAGATGATCTTCCATGTCACAGATGATCTTCCATGTCACAGATGATCTTCCATGTCACAGATGATCTTCCATGTCACAGATGATCTTCCATGTCATTGTGTCAAACAATCCGGCAACTTCTGACTTAGTCTCCCTCTACTTATTTTGCCTTCCAACCTTCCCCCATCACAATCTACTCCAATGTTCTCCCTCTAACTACATGACTAAAGCATTTACATTGTCTCATTCTGATGTGGGAAATCAGTTCTTTTTATGAATCAATTTCTTTCAAAACATCCTTGCTCTTTTCATCCATTCCAAATGACTGTTCATTAATTGCCCAATTGTCCATTATTCACTTCAGTATATCATGATAGATTTATATAGCTCTTGAGAACTCTGTCTCGCCTAAATTCATAAAGAAAGATTGCATAGAATTTTATTTTGTAAAAGGCTGCCTTTGTTTGAGCATTTTCTATATTTACCTTCATTAAATACTTTAATACCATGGGCAGAAAAGCAGCAGACCGGCAGCAATGGAGTTCACTTATGAATGCCTTATGTGTCAAGAGCGACATGAATATATACATAGATGACAGCTAGAGCAGTGGCCATACAACACTGTGTAGGTTTGAATTTTATTTTTGCCCTTGATATAGAAATCATTAAAAAATGCACCCACTGACCTTCAATAGCCTCAATTTTCTGTTTCACCAAGAGCTGGTCAATTTGTGTGAGGTACTCCAAGCCAGGGGGGCAGTTAGCTGGAGGTGCCGGGGGTCCCGGGGCTCCCTGTGGAGCAGGTGCCCACCCTGCCGCCCCACCTCCTGGGGGTCCTGTGTGAGTGATAAAAACAAAAAGTAGTCATAACTGTAAAACAAAACAATGTATAACAACTAAATATTTCCTATGTGGGTTCCCAGGCGCAACTGGAAAAGGGAGGGCTTCCTCAACAAGCATGTCATGAGAGTTGACTAATTAGGGGTTTCCTTTAAAGTTGGCATACATCTGCCTGAAAGGCAAGGAATCAACAGTCTGCATAAACCAGATATGTCAAACGGATGTGCTAGCAAAACTCAAGTTCTGGAATAAGACTGAAGTCCAGAAGTCAACAAACAACCAGAACATTCCATCGGAGTTTACAGTCAGTGAACGCAAAAAAAGAAGAAGATAAAAATATGTTTTCCCATTGTGAGTTAAATGATGAGACCACAAACAATCTTCTTCTTCTCTTCTTCTTCTCCTCTTTTAACACTTTGGGTGTCAAGGTTCTGCTTCTTGCACTTTTGGCCACCTCGACCATAAACAGACTGAGCTGTTGTAGAGTTTCTCTGTTATTATCATTCCCTCCTATTCTTGGTCTGCCTCATGCTCTACGTCTTAGTTAATTAGTTAGTTAGTCAACAGATTATCCTCATTGCACGTCAAACCACTCAGTCCATAAGTGCTCCGATCCCCTCCTCAGTAAATCCCGCAGCATGTAGCGGCTGATGACACCACTTCTGTGTTGGTTTATTATTCTCGGAGGCTCAGCACTCAACCTTTCTGCAATTATTTTTTCTTCTTTTCCTGTTCCCTTCCTTATGTTCCCCTTCACTAAACACTGATCATGGCATTTTGTTCCCACAAATCTACCCCAATACCTGAATCATTCATGTCTCCCCTGCAGACATCCTTATATCATACTAGAGGCCAGCCTCGGCATCTTCTGCTCATCTGTAATACACCACAGAGGATACGCTTAGGGACTCTATCATCCTCCATTCCCCAAGTGTGACCCAATCTCCCTTCATTCCCCAAGTGTGACCCAATCTCCCTTCATTCCACAAGGGTGACCCAATCTCCCTCCATTCCCCAAGTGTGACCCAATCTCCCTCCATTCCCCAAGTGTGACCCAATCTCCCTCCATTCCACAAGTGTGACCCAATCTCCCTCCATTCCACAAGTGTGACCCAATCTCCCTCCATTCTACAAGTGTGACCCAATCTCCCTCCATTCCACAAGTGTGACCCAATCTCCCTCCATTCCCCAAGTGTGACCCAATCTCCCTCCATTCCACAAGTGTGACCCAATCTCCCTCCATTCCACAAGTGTGACCCAATCTCCCTCCATTCCACAAGTGTGACCCAATCTCCCTCCATTCCCCAAGTGTGACCCAATCTCCCTCCATTCCTCAAGTGTGACCCAATCTCCCTCCATTCCACAAGTGTGACCCAGTCTCACCTGTCTTCCGACTTAGCACAGAGAAAACTGTTGTGACACCTGCTCTGTCCAGTACCTGAGTGTCTGTGATCTTGGAGTGGTCTAGTATGAATCTACAATAATACAAACTGGCGAGGAATCAACTTACCTCCAGGCAAAGGCTGCATGGCTATAGCATCTCCACTTGGCTGCATGTACCCCGCATTAGGGTAACCTGCTTGGGGCTGGTAGTTCTGGTTCCCGGCAGGCGGTTGGTAGCCCTGGTAGCCTCCTGGTGGTGGATAGTTCTGGCTGCCATCCGCTGCTGGATAACCTTGGTAGCCTGGCTGAGGTGGATAGCCCTGGTTACCTCCTGTAGGATATGGTGCTCCATAATTAGCAGGGTAGGGTGTCCCTCCTTGGCCAGTGTGTACTTCAGGGGGAGGTGGTTTGTCAGGCATGTCTATATCTGTACGTGCACACTGAATCTATACTGCAACATAATAAAAACCATATGATCTGTCTGAAATGAAGATCTTCTTTTAGCGCATGCCATGTAGAGTCAGTAGTCATGTCTGCCCACAAACTTCTGTCTTGGGTTCTTTAAATTAGTTTTCATACATCCCTGGGTGGGTTCCAGGGATCCATTTTAGAGAATAAGGACAAGACCCACTGCCCTCTAACAAGCATGTTTTAGGAGGCAACTAATTTGGGGTGTTTCCTTTAAAGTCAGAGTGCATCTGCCTGAGAGCCAAAGACTAACAGTCTGCATACAAATAAGCCAGATATGTAAAACAGATATGCAAGCAAAACTCAAGTTCTGGAACAAGACTAAAGTCCAGAAATGGACGAACAACCACAACTTTCTGCCAGAGTTTACAGCCGGGGAACTCAAAGAAGAAGTTCTGAAACAGATTATATTCTCTGCCATGATGTCAAACTGTCCAGCGTCTGGTCACTCCGTCTTCCCCTGACTCTTTTCCCCTCCAACTTTCACACCATCATGATGTGACACAGTTTTATATAGAAAGGTTCACAAAATGTTTGTTCACAGTAATATCAAGTTAAAATCGTCCAAGTCTTCCTGCATAAGATATTCTTTATGTTTATAAATCGCAACACTATTCGCATTATGTATCGTATTCTACACTTTATAAAACATATTTTAGTACAGAAAAGAGTAATTAAGCTTCATGCAGAGAAAATGAAAAGTCCAATTTGTTCTCTGTGTGTGTCAGTCCCTGGAGTAGGCCCCAAAATTCCAAACATGGGCTTTGGCACCTCTAGCAACTGTCTGATGTATTTACTACATGTGCATATTTCTAGATTGTGCCGAGACTAATTGTTTGTTAACAGGTTTTCATACCAGCCAATCGCATTTCTTGCACATGTGGGCTGTTTAGTGACAGCTTTGGAGAAAGTTTAACGTGTTCGGTAATTTTACATCATTTGTTTTCTGGGGTTACCTGTGCCAAAAAATGGTGAAAAGGACTGTTGCGTCAAAGCAACCGAAACATAGATGGAGGCAGGAAAATGAGTAGAACCATGTGCCAGAAGTGTCTGGAGGGCCTCCAAGGTCCTAACTTCCCAAAACACAAGTGTTAGGACTTATTCAAGCTTCATCCATCAAAACATTCAAATCAGAATAGTTAATTTGAATAAATGTTATGATTTCAGTTTGATTCATAAATATTCTGTTAGCTCATTCAATTTCTGACACGCAATATATATATATATATATAGTTTTGTTCATGTTAATTAAACGCTTTATTTTTTATAATTTTGTGTGTATAAACTATGCAAATCCTCTCCTAAGGCTTCGTCTTTTTGGAACTGAAACTCCAAAAAAGCTCCATCTACAGAGGGTTAATCCGTTCATACCATCAACCGGATGAGGAGATACACAGGGACTGTTTGCATTTCTTTCATTTGTGTAAAATGCAGCTAATAATTTTCCTACTGTAAATTTTATAAATCATTTTTGTAATACACAATTTTTTAAACTTTTTATACCTATAGTTCTTTCCCAGTGACGTTGATAGTCATGATCCATTCTGTTTCTTGTACTTTCAGTCAATTCTGAAATACAAAGGATCTTACTTGCCATGATCTCAAACTGTTTAACGTCTTCTCTGTTGGTTAACTCTTGCCTCTTTTCCCATCCAAATTTATCACCGTTTCGATTTACAGTTTTCTCCTTCTCATGACCACAAATTTTTTGTCTATTTCTGAAGTGCGCGATCAGTTCTCGCCATGAGTCAAGTTTCTTTCAAGACTTATTCATTACTCTTTTTATCTACTTAGGCTAATCTAATCCTTTGTCTAGAAAGCACATCTCCACCGCTTGTAAGCATTGATTGTTTCATTAATTGTACAACTTGCAGAGAGGGTAATGAGTAAAATAACAAACATAGTACAGCGCAAGCCAAGTCCCCAGACAACATTCCCTCCCTGGGTGGGCCAGAACCTTAAACTCCAAACACTGGGATTTATTGCATGAAAAATCCATATTCTTACACACCGTAGCTTTTACATTTCATATTCCACTACTTCTGAGATATGCTGACGACACAGTGTTGCTAGCAGAGAGTGAGCATGAGTTGCAAGACCTAGTGGAGCAAGTAAACAGAAGGAGTGCAGAATTTGGATTAGATATTAATTTGAAAAAGACAAAAACCATGATATTTAGCAAAGAAAATAATCAGCTAACAATGAATATCACGGGGTGAAATTGGAACAAGTTAAAAATTTATTATATCTTGGACACATAATAACATGTGACGGCAGAAGTGAAACCGAAGTCAAGAAAAGAATAGGGATGGCCAAAAACATTTTCAACAACATGCGAAAACTACTGGCATCAAGAGAAATAAGCAATATATTAAAAATGAGAATTGTCAAATGTTATGTATTCTCAACCTTACTGTATGGCACAGAGACATGGACAATAAACAAACAACTGGAAAATCGTATCAATTCTTTGGAGATGTGGATATACAGAAGATTAGGTCGTATTTCATGGAAACAAAAGCTATCAAATACAGAGGTACTGAGAAAATTGGTGATGAAAAGAGAGTTGCTAGGTGAAATAAAAAAGAGACATGTGAAATATTTTGGCCACATTAAAAGACATAACAGTATTGTAAAGATCATCCTAGAGGGAAAGGTTCAAGGTAGGCGAGCAAAAGGCAGACAGCGTTACAAGTGGGAGGATAACATCAAGAGATGGACGAACAGCAGTAGGAGTGAGTGTACATCAAGGGCAAGAGACAGGGCTTGTTGGAGATCCATTGCAGCCAACCTTCATTGTGGAGACGGCACCTGATTGATTGATTGATTGATTCCACTACTTATAAAACAATTCATTAACAGAAAGGTTATAGCAAAACTCACGCAGACAGAGCGAAACACAGAAAAAAGGTCCAAGTTTCGTCTAAATAAATAATTCAGTTCAGTCGCCAGGCCTTCAAACTCTAAAACTACTAAAACACAACAGTTTCATACGGACACTCAAACTTGTTGCATGAGATATCCTATATTTTTAAAAACCGCAGACAATACTTTTTTTATATTCCACTACTTATAAATCAACAATTTATGAGAAGTAAAATTCAAACTTACGCGTAGAGAAATGAGAAAAGACTGTCCAAGTTTGTCTGAATGTTTCCCGTGGACCAGACCTGCAGTTGTTGCCGTCTGCTGGCTGGCTGCTGAGCCAATATGGCCAGGCTCGGGTCGATCTTGTGTTCAACCCTGCATTAAATTCTTCGTCAGGGACTTCTAATCCACTTGTCTATCTTATCTGATTAGCAAAGAAAACGGGTTTAGAAAAGAAAATACTTATCAGAAAAGTAAATACTTCCCCCAGTACAAGATTCGTGCACGATTTTGTAGCGAAAATAAATCAATATGAGGTAGTATAGATAGCAGTTTTCATATAAATAATTAGTTAGTTAGTTAGTTAGTTAGTTAGTTGGGTTATCGTCATTGCACTCCGGACATGTCCATAGGTGCTCAGATCCTCCCCTCAGTATGAACCCCAACGTCCGATGGCTAATAGTACCAGTTCTATGTTGATTAACAAGTCTTCTGACGTGTCCGGTGTGCGTCTCGTTTTTTGCTGTGCCGATCTTAATTCCCAAGTCTGCCATTCTGGCGAGTGATGTGGATTCACTGCCACCAAAGTCCTCTATCCTTCCCATTTCTCTTAGGGCATTGATAATATCAGCATGATCCATAGGCCGACCGTCGGTAGTGATAGCGGATCCAGCCAACCTGTCAGCTCTTTCATTTCCATCGACGCCTGCGTGTCCCGGAACAAAAATAAAGGTGACTCCACGCACAGTGGACTTCTGTAACGATTCAAGCCATTGTCTTCGCACTGAACCTGCCTGAACCCTCCGGATCATACTCATTGAATCACTGAGTATACATATGCGGGTGTATTTTTGTGTTTCAAGCCAGGCAAACGCTTGCGTCACTGCCATCACCTCCATCGTCATGCTGCTGGTTGTCATGGAGAAGGCACCGTTGGCTTCTTTGACTGTTCTGCCCGCTGAGCGTGCTGTAAATGCCCATGCGCTTCTTCTTTGGCGTATAACGGATCCGTCTGTATAGATTAGTGCATCTGCTTCGTCTGAATTTTCACCGATGAGAGCGTTGACCTCTGCATTAACAGCAACAGGATTCTCTTCTCTACATCGCCTGTTGAGTGTGACAATACAGGAAAATGTACAAATAAACGCCTGAGGCACAGGTATCCATTCTGCACCAGGTATGATGTCGGTTAGGCTGCATATTTGCCTAATAACATCTTCTGCCCGACCTAGCCACGATTTTCCCCTCTTCAGTCTGTCGCCCTTTTCACTAAAAAGCGCTTGATGCAGTGGGTGTTTCTTATCAGCACATATTTTGAGGTATGCCCGAGCCCTCCACATCCTGATCCTTTGGTTCATTGTTGGAAAGTCAAGTAGATACCTCATTGCTCCACAGGATGTGTCTCTTGTACATCCCAAAATAATGCGCATGGCTTCATTTTGCACCTTTTCGAGTCTTTCAATTTGGGTAGCACTGACAGTGAGGATGGCCAGAGCGTATTCAATGGGTGAAAGGACCAGACCGTAGAATAGAAGTATTAGTAGTCTTTGCTCGATATTGGAAGCAGCCATAATCCTCAATGCAGATACACCTTTGCGTGCTTTTGTTATCACATGGTCAACGTGTTCCTTGAATGACAAGCTGCGATCGAACCTCACCCCGAGAAACGTCATAACGTTGGTTCTGATCAATATATTATCACGCATTTTCACTTCTGGTAAGTCCGACTTGACAATGTGATTGTTCAAAGAGAACCATGACACTGATGCCTTCGAAGGATTGACATAGGCATTGGAACCATCACATAAATAATATCCTATTCAACCTCAGAGTTATGATCAAATCATATAGTGTCTGTAGTGGTTTAAACGTATACTTTTTTTGCTATATTATATATGGTATAATCATCTCTTTCAGTCATTCGTTAATTCATATTATTAGTTTATTGTTATAGTGTCAATAATATGTAATTGCTATCAAACGTATCGGGGAAAAAATTTCCAATATATGGCTATTAAGCTCTACGAGGAAAGATACATATAAAGATTGCACAAGAAAACGCTTTTGTCAAAGTCTGTATCAGCGAAAAAGAAAAATAATAGGGAAACAAAAAAATTTAGCAAGGAAAATGAAAATGTGGCAATTACACGAATTCCAAGAGTGTGTGTTGGATAACCGGGTACATCAAGGCGTGGCTTGTAGCTATAATTAGATTTTTGGTCATTTAAAACGTGCGGATGTTATCCCAAGTTGTGTACGCTAGAGTACATATTACAAGCTGTGGATTTGGTGGTACAGTCGTTAGCGCACTCGTCTACCAATATAGAAGTCCTAGTATAACAATTTCATTTTTATTTTTGGCAGATGTTACGGGAACTCAGTCCACCCGAAGCTGATGTTACTAAAAGCTAATAAACGTTGAGTTTATTTGTTACTAAAAAGTAATAAACGTTGAGTTTAATGCTTCAGACACTGTTCCAAAATTACAGATGATAGGGTAGAAATAGGAATATACATTCCAAAATGGAAAATACAAAAGAATTTCAGCGTGACAAGGAACATCTAAATTTTTGCTGCAGAAATGGTTGCTGTTCTGAAGGCACTAGAAATGGTGTATAATAACCCCCCCGCCCACACACACACACACACACACACACACACACACACATACACATATACACACAAATTGACTATATCGACGGACTCCCTATCCACAGCAATGGATCTTAAAAAATACCCAGATATGTAGTAGAACCATCACTTGCGTGTGTGTGTGTGTGTGTGTGTTTGTGTGTGTGTGATTTAACACCCCCCCCCCCAGAACCGTACAACGAGCAACCAACACCCATTGACACAAAGTGCCACCATGCGGATGAGGATCCCCGGGCACAAGTCCCAGAAACCACGTTCAACCGTTAGTTTATATTAGGACCCCTGACCACAGCCAGGCTGTTACTTTACAATAACGAAATATTGCGTCGACATTGGGACCGGAGTTCTGAATAATCGTGATTCATGTTGATCGATCTGCCTCTGTCTATATTTGCTCCTCTTCTGAAAATGGGTCATCATTATTGTCAGCACTATCCACTTGTCGACAACAGGGCTGTGTGTAGGCGTGTGCAACATGTGCGGATGCACAGGGGTGGGCAATTTGGAGAGGAGGGTACATTTTTGGGCGAGATAAAATTAGCTAGTGAAGTAAAAATACAGGAGGAACCTTTTCCGCGCCTTTGTGTGGATTAGGCATATAGGGCTAGACCTATATTTTATAGACCTATCAGCACTTGGTGGGTGATGTGACCAGCATTATACCAGTCACCTTTACTTTCCAAGACATTACCTGGTACTCATTTAAGGCGGCGTCGATCTGGCGGCCAAGATCATTTTTGGAACACAGCCCGAATCCGAATGTTTAGCCGCTACACCACTGCGGCTTCTGTGGAGACAAGCAGGAGCCTCAACTAGTACACAATCATACACACACACACACACACACACACACACACACACACACACACATACACAAAGGGAACTAATAGTGCAAGAAACTATCTGAACTATACATAAAAAGCGACAGAAGTCGAATGTAAAAGCATGATAAATTGAAGCAGAATTTATTTTGTCCTGTTTTATGTGAAAACGATATACAATCAGACGGTTGCCGGTACCATGGGAATTGGAACTCTTCGCTTGCTGCTGAAGATGGAGACTGAGCAGTTGTGGGAGTGTCCCGAGTGCTGTGATGTCGATTCTTAATTCAACATTCAACCTATAAAAACGTGTTAGATTGTGTCTGTCCGTCAGTCCATTTATGAACACCCCCCCCCCCCCCCAAAAAAAAAATCAACTACATAATGTGAGCAGTATCGGCTATAATTGTTGTCTGGTTTCTTTGTGTCCAGTATGTTGGCTAAGAAATGTCAACTGCACACAAACTGTGGCGCGGTACTCTAGTACCTGGTGAGTGTTGTTAGAGGAGGTGGGTGGTACGCGTCTTACAAAACCAAACAAACCTACTAGATTGTGACGTTATGATCAAACTGACCTCACAGTGTCCGACCGCAAGGAACGAGTCGTACCAACGTCGTCAACGCTTCATGTTGTAAGTCGAGTCGCTAGACAAAATCCAAAGTCGAGTCGCGAGTCGATACCATTGAAGTCGACCTCAAGTCGAAGTCGCGCCACCCGAGTCCAGACTTTTACTTTTCATCCTAAAAGCCTGCAACATCATCATCATGTAGCAGGTACTTTGCAGAACATCTCCGTTTTCAAGGTCTGCGCACGTAAAAAAAAATCCCTTGGCAGTTGGAAATCGTAAATAGTAGACTAACCGCGCTGCTCGGGCACAATTGGGAGATTAAAAAGCTACCAAAGTAATCTAGGATCCTAGCTGGTGCAACAGAGTTCGTGCACTGCGCTGAGATTCTTCAGACTCAGGATTGAGTTAGAAGTAGAACGGAGCACTTATGGGTTACATCCCGTGTACCATGATGTTGATCCGTCGAATAAACATAAGCAAACAAACAAACAGAAACGAACGGGCTGCCTAAATGAAACTCGATCTCATGCCAGCTCTCACGCCTCGAGCACTTTCCTACCCATATGAAAAGATGGATTACTGACGTCACTGCGCTCGGTACACTCCAGTACGTGCTCCACTCACTTCTTTAGCGGCCAATCAAGAGTCGAGATGCTGATAGCACCAGTTGAAACCTATTGAAAAGCCCGCCAGTGCTTCCCTCCTCAATGTTCAATGTCTTCCAGAACATCTACACGTCCACCCTTTCCACACCCCATGATGAATAAAGTCTTTCAGTGTTTGGTTTCTCTGGCTGTTCTTCTGTACTTTCCCTTTGATCCCAGAAAGCCTTCCTCATTTCCGCTTTATCATAAAGTAGCGCGTCGCCCAGAGGTGTGGCAGCAGCTAATCTATAACCTGCTCGTTACCTCGCACACTTCAATAACTTGGACAGACAATTTATGACATGCTCATGATCTTATAAGTAATGCAAACCTTTCTGTGGGCAGGACGTCAGTCTGAATTTTCAGAAGCATACTCTGTGAGTCTGTTACAATTATATGTGTGGCTTTGCTGCTCTCAAGCCATGGGAAAGCTGCCGTTACCGCCTCCACCTCCATTCTCATACGGGATGTAGTGACGTTGTACGGTAAGCTCACTGTTCTCAAACGGTGTCCGTTCATCTTTTCAATAACCCCCCCCCCCCCCCGACCCAAGTTCCTACCTCTCACTATCAGACCCTATTTAGGTATATAATGCTGCCACCTGGGCGTGAATTTTCATTGATTAGCTCTTGCACCGCTGACTTTGTTCACTTTACCCAAGGTGTCAATTATATCCTGGGCCATCTTCATGCTGGTTAGCCTCTGCCCCTCTTTCCTGATACGCATCACACTTCTGTTTTATGTTTTCACATCAGCCGCGGCACTTGATATAGCCAAAAACTACACCAGAGCCAGAAACTTCACCTTCTAACACTGTTCTTTTCAGGACATCCTGATGTTTAACCTGACCAAAATAACCCAGCTTTTGGGAGAGGATGCTGTTTATCAGCTAATTCACCTCGAATATTCATATCGTGTATAACAAACTATACATTGCACAAACTATTGCCTGGTTTATTTTTCATGGGTCATATTTTGTACATGATAACGGTATACTTCCATGCTTACTAAATTTCTGTTGTGGTTTGTTGTAAGTGACAGTGTCTGGCCCTAGTAGCTAAGGGTGGGAATGAATTTGCTATAAATGAGATGTTTCTCTGTGCTGAATGAGACTGATTTACTATGTCTTTAATGTCATCAATCCACGCTCTGCTTTGACACCCTCTTCACACCATATTTTGTTTTTTTACATTTAGTGTACTTGTTTGTAACTGTCATAGCTGCATTTTAACATGATGACCAAATCATTTCTTCGTGTGTGTGTGTGTGTGTGTGTGTGTGTGTGCGTGCATGCGTGCGTGCGTGCGTGTGTGTGTGTGTTTTGGCGGCACTAAACTCTACAGTTTCAGGAAACGTATGATACGTAGTAGACTTATCTACATGAATCACAACCAGCACACAATATGTTCACCCCATTTTACTACTGGTAAGTAAAAAGCCCTTTTCCACACCTTGAGGTGTATTGGGCATATAGGGCTAGACATAAATTGTATAGACTAATCGGTACTCAGTGGATAATGTGGTCACAGTACACTAAAGAAATCTGGCTTCCCTTTCGGCTCCCAGCACTGTGTAATTTGGCTGCTTGAAAGTTAAGCATTCCTGACTTTTCTTAGTGGTCACTGACTCCCTTGGGTTATTTGTTGCAAAAATCCCCAGAATTGAAATAATTAAAATGGCTGTTCATATGGTGTAGTGTGGTTTACAGCTAGGCTGAGATATCTCTGCCTTTCAGCCTAACACATCCGGTCTCAGCTAATCTCTAATTATTCACCTTTACGATGTGCTTATAATGGATGCTATGGGTCGATTATTTTCCCCCACAAATGAGGCCTCAGAACCCACATGAAGAAGAAAAACCATCTGATCTTCTGCTTCTTGATGAATCTCATGCAAGGATTGCCACAATATGTCTTATATTATCAGGTTTTCCCTCACTCATCACGGATGGTTAAGTTGGCAGCATTTTCCAGGCATTTAATCTCGCAGGTATTCATTTTACACAGGTGCACCGTTAATAATGTTCAGGTTTGGCATTCAAGTCAACTAACATTTGTGGAAACTTGTTTATTTTCAATAGTTAGTTAGTATGAACAGATACGAGAATACAATACAATCAATATACAGACTATATTGTCCAGACAGCGATTAAAACAAAAGCAGTAAACTTCAAAGTGATACTGGAAATTTCACCCCAGCATCATCCTTATCATCATCATTTTGATTTGGCCAAGTTTAACCGCTACCTAGGGAGCTAGCCTCTCCTAGATAGCATCAGTTATAATTATGGCTCCTGTTCACGCTTTTCCAGTGTTGGTGGTTCTAGCCTCGCCTGTCTGTGGAGCCAGGTTTTCTGCATGTTGTTTGTAGGGCTGTCATCTTACTGCTGATTGGTTAGTTTGGTGCTCATCATGTTGTCTCATCCCAGCAGGGAGGAAGGCAGAAAATGAAACAAGACGAGCCGAAGCCTAAAAGTATTCAAAGACATTTATAATTAATAGCTCCTCGTGTCAGTTCCAGGGTCCCATTGTGAGGGAAACAAGAATAGACCCACTACCTGCCCAAAAGAATGTTGTAAGAGTCGACTATTTGGGACTTTCTTCAAAGTCAGAGTACAGCACCCTGCAAGGCATGAAATCAACAGTTTCCATGCAAATGAGTCAGACCTGTGAAACGGATGTGCACACAACACTCAGTTTCTGGAACAGGTCTAGAGTCCAGAAGTGGACGAACAAACAAAACTTTCTGCAGGAGATTATAGCTGGAGACCATGAAGAAGAAGAAAAAAAAAATAATGAAAAGCTAGTGAGGAAATCTTCACAAAATATGTCTCTCTTTTTGTGTGTGGTGAAAATAATATGGCAGAAGAATAAAGTGTATAGATGCAGTTTTGACACAAATATCATTGTCAACATCACTCATGCATTGTCTCAACATGAAGACTCGCTGCAATGGACCTCCAACACGCTCTGTCTCTTGTCCTGGTTTTACACTCTCTCAGACTGCTGCCCGTCCATCAATTGTTGTCCTTCCCCATGCATCACTGCCTGTCTCTTGTCTTGGTTGTACACTCTCTCAGACTGCTGCCCGTCCATCACTTGGCTGCCCGTCCATCACTTGATGTTGTCCTTCCCCATGCATCACTGCCTGTCTCTTGTCTTGGTTGTACACTCTCTCAGACTGCTGCCCGTCCATCACTTGGCTGCCCGTCCATCACTTGATGTTGTCCTCCCCATGCATCATTGCCTGTCTCTTGTCCTGGTTTTACACTCTCTCAGACTGCTGCCCATCCATCACTTGATGTTGTCCTTCCCCATGCATCACTGCCTGTCTCTTGTCTTGGTTGTACACTCTCTCAGACTGCTGCCCATCCATCACTTGGCTGCCCGTCCATCACTTGATGTTGTCCTTCCCATGCATCATTGCCTGTCATTTGCTCTCTTGCCTTTGACCTTTCCCTCCACTATGGTTTTTAAATTGTATTATGTCTTTTATTGTGGGCAAAATAGTTCAGTACAAATGTCATACTGAAGTTAAAACTGACTGCAGCCAAATTTAATAATGTAAGTTGAAAAAAAAATAATTTACCAGTATTAAGAATATAACATATTTAGCAAATACAAGCAATTAATCATTTGACTGAAACAAATATTAGAGTTAGTAACAAAGTACACATATATCAAGGTATTTACGATGATAAAAAAGTTAATTAAACTAGTTTACTGTGTCTCATATGGCAACTGAAAGCAAAAGATAATAAATAATGTAACAATAACTGACATCTGAACAAGAAATGTCTGCGACCATAAGAAATAATTTTTGCAGTTTACATTTTGATTATTGTTCATATAGTGCATGCTGTGTGGTGAAGATGAAGTCTGCCAAACCGTGTAACTGACTGACATTAAACCCCCACGACGACCACACAACAAGCGATGGACACCCAGTGGCATAAAGTGCCACCATTCGGATGAGATCCTTGTCCACAAGACTCAAAAACCCTGTTCAATCATATTATATTAGGGCTCCGGAGTTGGGCATTAAAATAACAAAATATTGCATCCCATATTGAGTAGATACTGTCAAACTGAGGGTCCCCAGAGGGTCATTTGGGTGGGTCATGTCTGTGCTGCCAGGAGGGCCACAACCGACAACTGACCGATGTATCCTTATGCTTTTATTTCCTTTGTACAGGCCGCAGGTGTGCTTGCCTAGTATAGATAGATGATCAGGCTCATCCACAGTCATGGATGCTGTTATTCATTTCTGATTTCTGATGAAGGTGTGGTGAGAAATTAACAGGCAGACAGACTGGATGGTTCTGCACCACTTGGTAGTAAACTGATGCATGACAAGCTAAGTGTTATCAAGGCCCTTTGGGAGTGAGTGAA
Organism: Candidula unifasciata; assembly: GCA_905116865.2. Taxonomy (NCBI): domain Eukaryota; kingdom Metazoa; phylum Mollusca; class Gastropoda; order Stylommatophora; family Geomitridae; genus Candidula; species Candidula unifasciata. The sequence goes on along the minus strand of CAJHNH020002613.1, from coordinate 553,412 downwards.
CAGTGTGAAGGCACAAGCAGATCATCTTAGTCTGAAGAGAATGATGCAATGGAGCATGACCAGGCAATCTGGCCAACACTCAACATGCAGACTAAAGATAAGACAGACATACAATCACACTGTTATTGCATAAACTGCAATCGGAATGTAAGGTTTAAATACCTCTTAAGTATTTTAACATTTCTTAACCTAATATTAACTATTACAGGAAAGTAATAAAACAATTTTATAATGTTTAGTTTCACAGTCTGCAATAGGAATGTAAGGTTTTACAAGCTGTAGTACAAATGTAAGATTTACTGTCTGTAACCTGAATTCCTGATTTCAGATCGTCAAAAGTAATGTAGGCAGCTAGAGTAACAACATTAATATAAATATTACAGTACAAAGTTAATATAAATATTAAAAAACTCCAATACAGTAGTAAATAATGCATCAATACATTCACAAATATGTAAGTGATATGGAAGAGTCACTGGAATGTAAAGTAAAAATGTATATCAACAGAGAGAAAAAAAAAATATCTTGGTATAAATTGTTAGAAAAAAAAGAAAGTAAAGGCCCCGGTTTCATGTAAAAGACCCTTTACCCATGCCTTCAGGCATACTGGGCACACAGGGCTAGACCTATACTTTATAGATCGGTCAGCACTCAGTGGATGATCTGGTCAACATTACACAGGCCACCTTCACCTCCCAAGACTTTACCTGGTACCTGTTTAAGACTGGGTCACCGTGTGAGCCAAGCAAGGTTATTTTCGAATGAAAGAAAAAAGCCGGCTCTTTTTTTGATTTGAACCCATGACTTTCCAATTCACAGGTGGGCATCTATCTGCTACACCACAGTGGTTTCCCTCATTTCCAAGCCTTGAAGAGTATTTAGAAATGTGATGGCAGCCTCCATATTTTTACAGAAACATCAGCACTTGCCAGGTGAGTGCTCAGTATGACATTGACCAGCCTTTACTTGCACAAACGTTTGCTTGTATCAATTATTTTTTTTCCGTACCCTTTACAGGACATTGCAGAAGTAACCACAGCATTGGCTGTTGTGGTTTTTCTAGGCAAATTTACATCCAGTAGTTTGCCATTGCTTTATGGGCGGTCGGCTTCTCGATACCACTGTCCAAACCAACACAAGGCCCGAGGCTGGGATCAAACCCGGCACCCCGGCATTACTAAGCACGTGTGCAACGCCTTAGCCACAGACGCCGACTGTACCAATTATAGGCTAGGTAAATATCTTCTTCTTCTTTGTTCGCCAGCTGTAAGCTCCTGCGGAAAGTCCTGGTCCTTCATCCATTTGTACTTTGGCTTTGTGCCAGGGCCTGAGTTTTGCGTTAGGTCAGTTTTATTGGCTTTAAACAAGAATAAACATAACAATCCTAGCACTTATCAAATCAAACATATACAAGACTGCTAAAATAATCAGAGAACAATATATTACCCTGAAGCAAGTTTAAAAAAAAAATGAATTTAAAGTATAAAGCTGAAAAAAAAACAAATATAATATATACAGATCAAAATATAAAATAATAAATTACAAAACAAAATGCTGAAAAGTGTACACAAATGAAACACCCGATTAAAAAAAAAATTTCACAAGTGGCTGATTTATGAGGTCAGTTAGTTTGAATTCAGATGCTGAAAGCATAAGCTGATATCCTTAAACTGTTCTGTTTTCATGAACTCTTTCATTCAAGATAGATCTTTACTCCAATGTCTTTGCTAGACTGTGAGCTGTTGTTCTCCCCATTTACTTAGGGAGCATGCTGCATGAGCAACACAAGATCTCTACACCATTGCCCGGGCTTCATGTTTTAGCTCTGTGGGGAGGAGAAACCTCACACCTGGCCTTCATTGCTATTGCTGTTCACACTTGAAACTCCAAAGGAAAGTTCTGATTTTTCATACTTCAGGAGTTTGGTCTTGTTCAAAAACTTTAGCATTGTGTGCACAGCCCTTTTACAGATCTGGGTTATATGTATGCAGACTGATGGTTAACTGTCTCTCAGGCATATGAACTCCATTTTCAAAGGGATAACATCTTTTATAGTCAACTCCTATGGCATGCTTGTGGGAGTGGGGGGGGGGGGGGGTTGGGAGTGGGGGTGGGGGGGGGTGGGAGAGGGGTGGGAGTGGGAGTGGGGAGTAGGAGTGGGGGAGTGGGGGTGGGGAGTGGGAGTTGGGGAGTGGGAGTTGGGGTGGGAGTGGGGGTGGGAGTGGGGGTGGGGTGGGAGTGGCGGTGGCAGTGGGTCCAAAACAGGGCCTAGATCTTAAACAGAGATTTAAAGTTGCCATCTGAATATGTCCAAGCATAGTATTAAAAAAAAATAAACTTCAAAACAATTTTGCGACAGCTGACACATTTCGGGAAGAAACTGTGGGAAAGAAAAGGAGTTAAATAACTAAATGACTTAGCCAGAGGTTATAACCAAGAAAAGAACACAAAACTGAGCCAAGACTGGTGATCATGCGAAATGGTGAATGACGACAGTGGACACTGATTTACACAGCACATGATAATGGTCAAGGAAAAAAACAATAAATAACAACAATCGGGACAAAATGTTTTACAAACAGGCAGAATTGCAAGACAATAAACTATAAAATTTGTTACTTTAACAAGATAATGCTATAGTGAAACTTTTGTTAACTTTAACATATCTATTTCATTTTCAGTTTACATATGTATGAAGAAAAATCTGGCACATTCTGTGAACTGTTGTATGCTTCAAGAGTCTAGAGTAATACACATGTATACGATCATGGCTTGCTGATTCTCTCTATCCTGACTTTATTCCTCTCTATCCTGCTTCTTTAATATTCTTTATCATGACTCTTTAAACCTCTCTATCATGACACTGGAAACTTTTCTACCCTGACTCTTTAATCCCGTGGGTCATGGGTTTTTAATCCCTCTCTATAATGACTGTTTAATTTTCTCTAACATGACTCTTGAAATCCTGTCTATCATGACTCTTTAATCTTCTCTATCATCTCTTCAATCATCTTATTCCTGACTATTTAATCCTCCTAATCCTAATTCTTTAATCCCTTATAACACCTGATATTTCAATGTTCAGCACCAGATTGTCCAACAGGTGGGCAACCTAATGATGACAAAGAAGTTTAAAATGTCAGTTTATTCTTTAGACTTAACATTCTAACTGTGAACACTGTTCTTCTGATCTGGCCACTTTTGCAACATGCTGTGTTTCAAATATGTTGTTATTGCCTTTCTTTTGAAGTAAACAAGGCAGGTTAAGAGAGGGATCATGTTGCAAGGGCAACACATGGTAAACAAAATACTGCCCAGGTGTCATGGAGCCGGCCTAACTAGTGACACTCACCATCACCATGGGCTTATGATTCTCATGCCTCCCCCTCTTGTACTACATCTTCTTCTTCTTGTCCCTTGGGTGTAAACTCCAGCCGGAAGTTCTGGTTGTTCATCCACCTCTGAACTTTAGTCTTGTTCCAGAATTGAGTTTTTCTGCATGCATATCCATTTTAACAGATCTGGTTTTTTTGTATGCAGGCTGTTGGTTCCTTGACTCTCAGGGGGATGCACTCTGACATAGAAGTAGAGTTAAGTAAAGGACTCTTTTCCATGCTTTTAGGTGTATTGGGTATATAGGGCTAGACCTTTTACTGTATAAAGACCAAACGGCACTTGGTGGGTGATGTGGTCAGTGTCACGCTGGCCACTTTTACTTCCCAGGAGTGTACCTGGTACCCACTCAAGCTGGGTCAACCTGGAAGCCAAAGTCATTTTTGAAAAAGCCTGGACCCTTTCAGGACCTGAACTCATGATCTTCTGATCTGTAGGCAAGCATCCAGCTGCTAGACCCTCTGGTTCCCTCTGACTTAGAAGGCAATCCCTAATTAGTTAACTCTTATGACATGCTTGTTAAAGAGGTAGTGGAACTATTCTTGTGTTTCCCTACAACAGGACCCCAGAATCCACATGGGAAAAGTACTGATTAACACTATAGTTGAGAAAGATGGAAAAGTCGGGAAAAAAACATTCAAATTGAATAGGCCAGATTTTTCGGCATTTACATTCTAATAATTATTCAACATTGCCTGTTAAACTATTCAATGTATACATTTAGCTACTTTTCGTCGATAACCCTGGCAACATCTTAGTTCCACTGATAGTGGCTACTGTTGCGGCTAACATTGTGGTGGTAGCCATTTTGATGTGCGCTTTGGCGGACATAGTTGCTACTGCCCATGCTTGAGTTGTGGTAACTGCTAGAGTTGTGGAAGTTGGTGTTGTTGGGGCTGACAAGATGGTGGTGGTGGCCGCTGCCCGTAAAGCTGGCTTCATGAAGAACCTGCTCCAATTCTTGTTGAGTGTCCAAGATGTGCACTTGGAAAGGAGAGCCTGGGACATCAACACCAGACCATCTGGAGAACACAAATTTGGTGGTTAGTTTATAGAGAAGCTTCATAGAGAAACTTCATAGAGAAACTTCTAGCGAAACTTCATAGAGAAACTTCATAGAGAAACTTCTAGAGAAACTTCTAGAGAAACTTCTAGAGAACCTTCTAGAGAAACTTCATAGAGAAACTTTATAGAGAAACTTCATAGAGAAACTTCATAGAGAAACTACATAGAGAAACTTCATAGAGAAACTTCATAGAGAAACTACATAAAGAAACTACATAAAGAAACTTAATAGAGAAACTTCTAGAGAAACTTCATAGAGAAACTTCATAGAGAAACTTCATACAGAAACTTCATAGAGAAACTTTATAGAGAAACTACACAGAGAAACTTTATAGAGAAACTTCACAGAGAAACTTCACAGAGAAACATTGACTATTTCAGACCCGAGCAGTTGTTTCTTTAACTCTTTTCATTGAAAGAAGTTTAGCTTAAAAGTGACAAAAACTTTGAATTAGTCAATCAGTCATCAGCTTGTCATTTACAGAATGTTGCTCTCATCACGGCACACCTGAAAGTCTCTTTCTCTAGCCAGTTCTCCAGCCTATGTGCTTTCATAGCCAATGCATCTTCAATGTCCTGTATCCATTGGCCTCTCTAAACCACTTTCATCTTAGGGTTTCTTTTGGATGTCCTTGCTTTCTCAATGCCTTTATTTCCCATCTCAGTGCCTGTTTTATAATTCTCTGCTAATTTCTTCTCAGGATGGGACCAATATAGTGCTAAATTCTTTGTTTTAATATTGGCCGCAAGGAGAAGGTATGGGCTCAAGGACTTGGTGACGACTGGCAAGATTGATGGGAAAAAGCAAGGAGAAGGTATGGACTCAAGGACTTGGTGACGACTGGCAAGAATGATGGGAAAAAGCAAGGAGAAGGTATGGACTCAAGTACTTGGTGACGACTGGCAAGAATGATGGGAAAAAGCAAGGAGAAGGTATGGACTCAAGGACTTGGTGACGACTGGCAAGAATGATGGGAAAAAGCAAGGAGAAGGTATGGACTCGAGGACTTGGTGACGACTGGCAAGAATGATGGGAAAAAAAGCAAGAAGAAGGTAAAAGATAAATACTTGGATAGCGAAGCCATATGGATGAGATAAAACAAGTACACAGATCTAATCCATGATTCTGGGATTGTTTGAGGCAGTGAAACATAAACACCTTATGCTTATCAGCATAGAATTCGATAATGAAAAAACACTGAAAAGATATTAAACAGACAAGTCCCTTACCTGACGCTGATGATGTAGAGACCAGTGACCGATGGGTAGTAGCGGCAAAGAATAGTTCTGTCCTTCTGGCTTTCTCTGTACATCTCCACTTGGAAAGCACCTGAAATATGCATTTATTCCACTTGAAATAATTTATATCTATTAAAAAAAAGTCTTTGGCTTTCTGACTGGAAAGACACCATAAAGTTACACAAATTCCACTTGAAATAATTTATTCCTATAAAAAAAATTGAAAGTCTCTGGCTTTCTCTTACATCTCCTCTTCGAAAGCACCTGAAAATTAGTTAATTCAACATGAAATAACTGATCACAATAAGTTCCAAATACACAGACGGACAGATTACATATAGCATAGTGTTATAGATTACATATAGCATAGTGTTATAGATCACATACAGCATAGTGTTATAGATCACATACAGCATAGTGTTATAGATCACATACAGCATAGTGTTATAGATCACATACAGCATAGTGTTATAGATCACATACAGCATAGTGTTATAGATCACATACAGCATAGTGTTATAGATCACATACAGCATAGTGTTATAGATCACATACAGCATAGTGTTATAGATCACATATAGCATAGTGTTATAGATCACATACAGCATAGTGTTATAGATCACATACAGCATAGTGTTATAGATCACATACAGCATAGTGTTATAGATCACATAAGGAGAATCTCAACATAACGCTTGACAACTCAGGACCTGTGAGGATCGAGAGATGAATTTACATATATGTGTGTGTGTGTGTGTGTGTGTGTGTGTGTGTATATATATATATATATATATATATATATATATATATATATATATATATATATATATATATATATATATATATATATATATATATATATATATATCGCTCTCGTCACACGCCTGAAGTTTTTCTTTCTTTAGCCAATTTATCAGCCCTGTGTGTTTTCATAGCCATTGCATCATCAATGTCCTCTATTCACCGCTGCGGAGGTTAGCCTCTGCCTTATTTTCCGCAGACCGTACCCTCCATCAATGTTCTGTCCAGACCAACATGGTGTTTGTCACAAGTCCAAAATACCTCAGCTTGTATGAGTGGACAAACAACCGGAACTTTCCGCCAGAGTTTACAGCCAGTGAGTGCCAAGAAGAAAAAAAAGAAGGGTGCACAATTTTCAACCAGAGGTACCCAGTGCCCAATGTCAACTGTGATAACATAACTGAGATATACCTTTAGGGCCTCTAATTCTGACTGTCAGCTGGCCTGCTCCGGCTCCCTTGGTTTCTACAAAGAACTGACTCTGGAAGTTTGCCAGGATGCCATGTTCTACTCCTGGACCACTGACCCTGACCTTGGAGGCATCAGGCTGCCCTGCTATTTTGAATTTAAAAGGACTTCCTGAAAGAAAAAAAATGCAGAAAACATAATTAATATTTTTATATACATATGGAGGAAAATTCAACAGCTAACTATTTTCAACAAGGCATTAGAGGAATGTGTATGGTATGCCAGGAATATCAGTTAGTGGACTTATTGTTAACAGCCTGCAATATGCTGACGATATAGTTTTGATCGCTGAAAATGAAACACAACTGCAGCAAATGATGGATATAATTGTAATGGAAAGTGAAAACAAGGGTCTTAGTTTGAACAGCAGAAAAACATAAGTAATGGTAATTACAAAGAAAACTGACTCTCCAACATTAAAGTAAATTGGACAAACCTCAAGCAAGTTGATATGTTTAAGTATTTGGGTAATCTGATAACATCAGATGGAAGATGTATTAAAGAAGTGCAATGTAGAATAACTTAAGCAAAGGCAGCATTTTACAAAATGAAGAATATTTTAAGCAATCTTTCTTTGTCAACTGAGACGAGAAAGAGAATTCTTAAAAGCTATATAAATCCTATATTGATATACAAATGTGAAACATGGACAGTTAGTAAATTAGTGAAAACTTATTTGAAAGCCGCAGACATGTGGTTTTATAGACGAATGAAGAAAATACCCTGGACAGATAAAAAGAGTAAGGAAGATGTCTTGAAAGAAACTGGCTCATGAAGAGATCTGATTGCCCACATCAGAAGGAGACAATCTACCACATCAGAAGGAGACAATCTACATTCTTTGGTCATGTGATAAGAAGGAGAAAACTGGAGTACATCGTGACGGTGGGAAAGTTGGAGTGGAGGAGAGGCAGAGGGAGATTTAAAGAACAGATGCTTGACAGTCTGATATCATGGCATGGAAAATTATCTGTGTCAGAGTTGACTGAAAGTACACAAGACAGAAGGCTGTGAACAGACATGACAACCAACGCCACATGGCATGGACTATGGAAGATCATCTGTGTCAGAGTTGACTAAAAGTACACGAAACAGAAGGTTGTGAACAGACATGACAACCAACGCCACATGGCATGGACTATGGAAGATCATCTGTGTCAGAGTTGACTAAAAGTAAACGAAACAGAAGGATGTGGATAGACATGACTACCAATGCCACACAGCATGGACTATGGAAGAGCATTTGTGTCAGAATTGACTGAAAGTACACAAGACAGAATGTTGTGGATAGACATGACTACCAACGCCACACGGCATGGACTATGGAGGATCATCTGTGTCAGAATTGACTGAAAGTACACAAGACAAAAGGTTGTGGATAGACATGACTACCGACCATACACAGCATGGACTTTTGGAAGAACAACTATATTCTGAAGCACAAATTTTCCACAACTAAAAACAGTCATCTTCTGCCCTGGAAGTCATGTGTTTAATAAATTTCCAACTGTCTTACTACCGTCTCTCGGTTCACGTCTTCCGTTCCAGTCTCACACTTTTCTTGTATCCCTTATTCGCTCACCACAGGATACTCGAGACCCACTTATCTCATTTTCCTCTTGTATCACTGGTCCTCTGACCTTGTCTTCCCCATCGGGAACTCTCTGGGATTTTCTCGGGAATTCACAACATTACACCCACTGATGAAAACCTTTGACAATTCTTGTATCCTCCTTGTTTGGTTTTTGCTTGTGGTTGGTATTTTATAGGATGAGCTGAGTTGTGAATCTACATCACAGCACTCAGGATATTCTCATAAGTGCTTACTCCCCATCTTCAGCAGCCAGTGTTCAGTCTAAGAATTTCAGAAATCTGATGGCACCAGTAAAAGTATGACTGTATGTAGTTCTGCCATGTACCATTAGAAGTCTGACTGATGCACAACAAACAATGTAATATATGTTTCTGAGTGCATTTACTCATATGCACCAGTAGAATATAAATGTATATTTTATGTTAAGACAGGACATAGTAAAACACCCGACAACACACCAGACTCCTACAAGGGTTGGGACAATAAAACACCCATTGTGTATTCAGCTCGTGTGAATGCAGTGTACCCATGATTTTGTTGCTGTCATTGTTGACTGTTTTGAGTGTCAGCTATGATCTTCTAGGACTCAAAGAGTTCAAGAATACCCACATGATCTTCTAGGACTCAAAGAGTTCAAGGACACCCACATGATCTTCTAGGACTCAAAGAGTTCAAGGACACCCACATGATCTTCTAGGACTCAAAGAGTTCAAGAATACCCACATGATCTTCTAGGACTCAAAGAGTTCAAGGATACCCACATGATCATCTGGGACTCAAAGAGTTCAAGGATACCCACATGATCTTCTGAGACTCAAAGAGTTCAAGGACACCCACAGGATCTTCTGGGACTCAAAGAGTTCAAGGACACCCACATGATCTTCTAGGACTCAAAGAGTTCAAGGACACCCACATACACTGGAGATGAACGTGCTTACCTTGTACATTCTCCCCGCCATATTTGATCTGTAGAGTGTGACGGCCAGTTTCTTGGGGTCGTATCACCAGGCTGTAGATGCCATCATGATGGTCTTGTAGCTCGCAGTAAGCAACTTTCGTCGGGCCCATGCAGTACGCAGTCAGCTCCCCTGTTTTGAAATGATGGATTCAGTGAGATTTGTATATTGTATATTGCCCTTTCAGCATTAACTCTTTTCATCCCAAGCAACATATAATGTCCCCAAATTTCAATCTTCTGATTAGGTTCTCTTTCTTCTTCTGCGTTTACCCTCAAAACACTGATTAACTCTTTGAGTCCCAGAGGGTTTAGCATCACAGGCCCAAGGAGTAGTCAAAAGAGACATAAAATCGGCGCCTCATACGTTCATTGGGCTTCTAGACAGTAACCTATGAATGTATGATGCGTTCCTTGGGACTCAGAGTTAAAGCTGATTAAGACAGTTACACTTGGACAGTCAATATTTACTGAATATATTATGAGATGGAAAGGATGTGAGAACTTGGTAACAACCGCCAAAATTGATGGAAAGACAGCAAGAGGAAGGCAAAGAAACAAATACCTGGATGGCTCCACCAGATGGATGGAGCAAGACAAAAAACATTGATCTGATCTGTGATCCTGGTGATCATGTCAGATGGTAAAACTTTATAACTCACACTACCACAGCACATGATGAAAATGATCAACAAACACATTCTATCCGACCTTCAGTGTGAAGACAGCACACAACCAATAGTTTTAATAAGTTTTTTTATTATTTATTTTTAAAGTATCCAGAAGCCATGAGTTGTTAACCTTTAGGCTCGATATTATGGATATCGCAACTATTCAGCCTTGATTTCACGACAGATACCGTAAATCTGGGAGAAATGTGGCTTTTCTGCCTACCGCCGGGCGTGAACCCGGACCACAAGGAGTTCGTCACCCGGTCGCCTCAAAGTCATGTTTTAGCCAACTACACTAGTGAGCCGGGCAGTGTTAATAAGTAACATGGACTAAGTAACATTGACTGAATTAAAAAGTAACACCACTGATAATTAGTAACATTTTTACAGTTGAAAAAACATTTTAAAATCTTTACCAGGTCCTGCTTTTCTGGTATCAATACGGAAGTTCAAGCTCTGACCAAGGAGGCCCCCATTCAATCCATCACCGTTGACAACCACACGATCCGGGTAGGAGGCTCCAATGACATTGACCTTATATGGGGCACCTCGGAGCTGTTGTTGAATGAAGAAAACATCAAATGTTACTGTTAACAAGAAGAGACAAGTTCAGTGCAAGAGTGGAGGCTAAGATACAGAGACAAGTTAACAGTAAGATAGAAGATAACAGCAACATACATGTTAATAAAAACAGACAAGTTAACAGTAAGATTGAAGTTAACAGCAACACACATGTTAATAAAAACAGATAAGTTAACAGTAAGATAGAAGTTAACAGTAACATACATGTTAATAAAAACAGACAAGTTAACAGTAAGATAGAAGTTAACAGCAACAGACATGTTAATAAAAACAGACAAGTTAACAGTAAGATAGAAGTTAACAGCAACAGACATGTTAATAAAAACAGACAAGTTAACAGTAAGAAAGAAGATAACAGCAACAGACATGTTAATAAAAAAAGACAAATTATCAGTAAGAGAGAAGTTAACAGCAACATACATGTTAAAAAAAAACTGACAAGTTGGCAGCAAGTTCACTGCAGAAGGCAACATATTGAATTAACAAGAGAATTAAACAGCACAATGCAAGTTAACAGCAAAGAACATTTTAACAATGAGAGAAAAGTTAGAAATGGGAGACAGAGTAACAGCAAAGGACAAATTAACAGCAAGGGAAAAATTTACAGCAAAGGGGGTAAAGCTCACAGAAAGGGACACATATTAAAGTTAAAAAGAGAATGTAAATAATACGGACACAAACAATACATTGCACAATTTATTGCCAGGCATATTTCGTTGCAGGTCTGAATTTTTCTTCACAAGAGACTGTGCCTTAGCCTGTATGTCCTGTAGTGACAGTATCCCAAGGTCTAGGAAGTTGTCAGAGTGACAGCCACGTCAACCATGAGAGTGGATCTCGCGATTGCGTACTGATAGCCCGCGATAGCCACCAGAACATAGCTGTGACAGGAGAAGTCCTTCAGAGCAGCGCTTCAAATGCTGGCATGGGCAGCAGGGAGAATGACAGCAGTATTGTGTATTCTATATGTGTCATGATGCAAACCATTTCTTGATGTCAGTGTCTGATTACAATGTATAGTCTTTGACGGTAGACCTGTAAAGGTAAAGGTAAAGTCGCAGATGTGAACCAGCGTCACTGCACACAGTTATAAACCATAAGTGCTCTGCCACCAGTACGGACAGATGATAAGAATTGTCCGCCTGTGGCTCTGTTCACATATAACTCTGTAGCTACAGCGACGTTCCTCCATTTACCCCAGAGTGTCAACACTGGTACCCATTTCCTAGAGGCTGGGTGAACCCCGGGAACCACCCGGTTTCGAACACCAACCGTGGGCTGCAGCGAGTCGCAGCTGGATTTGAAACAAGCCTCTTATCAACTGCGCTAACGCGGCCCCCCCTAACACGGCAGACCTGTGTTCACAGTTACCTGCTACTGTTGGGTGGGAGCTGCAGCTTGAGACTATTGACACTACTGCACAAACCCTAGTCAGCTTGGCAAGTGTGTGTCTCCCTGGTTCGGTACAAGTTTGTAGGGAGCCTGAACACGCACACATCACTGGGCTCTTCTACTTCTCTCCCCACTCTCTAGCTTTCTAGGCATCTCCTCTTCTCAGTCTCTCTACTACCAGCTGAAGAGGGCATCAAACAGAAAGCATGCACTCCATAACTCTGGCAATGATTAATTTTTTTTAAAGAACAAAATCCACAGAAACAATTCTTTCAATGCAGGAAGTAAATGATCAAAGGGGGCAGTAGGTTTGTTCACCCCTACCCCACCATCCCCAAAACATGGGGCCCTAGAGCCCGTATTTGCAGGAATTGTTACCAGAAATGTTGGTCCCTCACATTTTCCCATGATCTCTGGGACATTAAGACTAGATGTCAAACATTCCCAGACAAAAGGGGGAAACTGACATCAAGAGAACACAAGAAAAACCAGACATTTTGACCAGAACCTTTCTTGACAAAAACCACAACAACAGGGGACACAGTATTCTGGCCAAAAGTCTCCACATGGGGGGGGGGGGGGGTATCATGCAAATAACTATTAAATATAGGAAGAGGAAAGGGTTATGTGGAACAAATAAACTAAATGGATTTGCATTCATATCACATAGCATGCCTTGAAAAATAGAAATTAGTATGATAGGTGTAGACTGGTGTAGACTGGTGTAGAGTGGTGTAGACTGGTGTAGAGTGGTGTAGACTGGTGTAATACTTAATAAGCAATAGACCAGGGCTATTCAACGAAGTTTACTCAAGGGCCACAACTAGAAAAGTTGGGCTCATCACGGGCCATAGATCAGAGCCCCAGCATAGAAAAATCCTTAATAGAATGTAGCTGACAATGATCCAGATGAATAGCCCTGCAATAGATCATAACTTATTTAGCTTAGATGTAAGTTTGGCACTGCGGCATTCTATCATTTATTTCCCATCAGCTGTATACACAGACAGAAGAAGAACCACTGAGTACCTGGCGGCCATTCCAGGAGATGTTCAATAAGTAGGCTCCAGGAATAACAGGAATGTAAGTGCATCGGTACTTTCCACCTCCAAGTGGGGTTGTGATAACTGGAATCTCGGCTCTCACACCTGTCAGCTCTACATCTGGTTCACCTGTCAGGTAAAAGACATTCACTCACTCAGTACACAATGCATTTTAACTCTGTTGCTTGAGAAGCAGCCAACGTGGCAATTCCATATTGTGACTATTAGTGTGAGAATTTTTAGAGGATGTGACTTTTAGTGTTCTCGACTTAAGTGTGACTGAAGTGTGAAAATCACTTTTCATTTAAGGATGAAAAAAGATTAAAAACAGTGTATGGACTAAAAAAGGAAAAGAAGACACATTCCCATAAATGCTGCAGGGCTGCAGTGATCTGTCCCCGAGAGGCCTAGCTAACAGTGCTGGATGCAGTGATTTGTCCCCTAGAGGCCTAGCTAACAGTGCTGGATGCAGTGATTTGTCCCCGAGAGGCCTAGCTAACAGTGCTGGATGCAGTGATTTGTCTCCAAGAGGCCTAGCTAATAGTGCTGGATGCAGTGATTTGTCCCCGAGAGGCCTAGCTAACAGTGCTGGATGCAGTGATTTGTCCCCGAGAGGCCTAGCTAATAGTGCTGGATGCAGTGATTTGTCCCCGAGAGGTCTAGCTAACAGTGCTGGATGCAGTGATTTGTCTCCAAGAGGCCTAGCTAACAGTGCTGGATGCAGTGATTTGTCCCCGAGAGGCCTAGCTAATAGTGCTGGATGCAGTGATTTGTCCCCGAGAGGTCTAGCTAACAGTGCTGGATGCAGTGATTTGTCCCCGAGAGGCTAGCTAACAGTGCTGGATGCAGTGATTTGTCCCCGAGAGGCCTAGCTAATAGTGCTGGATGCAGTGATTTGTCCCCGAGAGGCCTAGCTAACAGTGCTGGATGCAGTGATTTGTCCCCTAGAGGCCTAGCTAATAGTGCTGGATGCAGTGATGTGTCCCCGAGAGGCCTAGCTAACAGTGCTGGATGCAGTGATTTGTCCCCTAGAGGCCTAGCTAACAGTGCTGGATGCAGTGATTTGTCCCCTAGAGGCCTAGCTAATAGTGCTGGATGCAGTGATTTGTCCCCTAGAGGCCTAGCTAACAGTGCTGGATGCAGTGATTTGTCCCCTAGAGGCCTAGCTAATAGTGCTGGATGCAGTGATTTGTCCCCGAGAGGCCTAGCTAACAGTGCTGGATGCAGTGATTTGACCCCTAGAGGCCTAGCTAACAGTGCTGGATGCAGTGATTTGACCCCTAGAGGCCTAGCTAATAGTGCTGGATGCAGTGATTTGTCCCTGAGAGGCCTAGCTAACAGTGCTGGATGCAGTGATTTGTCCCCTAGAGGCCTAGCTAACAGTGCTGGATGCAGTGATATGTTCCCTAGAGGCCTAGCTAACAGTGCTGGATGCAGTGATATGTCCCCTAGAGGCCTAGCTAACAGTGCTGGATGCAGTGATCTATCCCCTAGAGGCCTAGCTAACAGTGCTGGATGCAGTGATTTGTCCCTGAGAGTCCTAGTTAACAGTGCTGGATGCAGTGATTTGTCCCTGAGAGTCCTAGTTAACAGTGCTGGATGCAGTGATTTGTCCCCAAGAGGCCTAGCTAACAGTACTGGATGCAGTGATTTGTCCCCTAAATATAAGGCCCAGATATAAATATATTTACAGTAAATTGCTTCTAGGCGATTTCCAGTGAACAAAATGGCTCTGCTAGAGCTTTTCTGACATCATAATCTGCCTATATCCGTAATGTTAGAATCCTGGTGAGGTCACAGAGTCATGATATGAATCACCTGATAAGATTTTTGAAGATCCCAGGGAAAGTATTCAATTTAACATAACACCAGGACCATCAAATCTAAAGAAGCGTAGAAGATCTGAAGAAAACAGTTCTGATATGTTGAGTGCATGACATGGCACTGTGAACTGCAGATTTCATTTGGAATGTTTTGTGACTGTGTTTGACAATGTTTGCATTGTGGAATGCAGAGTCAGTAAATGATAGGTGGCCTGTTGTCACAGAACTGGTGGTGCCTTATGCACCGCTCTGCATGCAACAGCTGATTTCTTGTGACCCCCTACTTCCATCAGTGATGAACTACAATTCTGGTAGTGGCCTGTTGCCACTTCTGATGGCTGCCTTACGCATTTAATAAGTGTGTATGCTACTGGCTTTGCCTGTCCCCACTTGGGTTCCAGGGTCCCATTTGGGGAGACGGGGGGGGGGGGGGGGGGGGGGGGGGGGGGGGGGGGGGGGGGGGGGGGGAGGGGGACAGACCCACTGCACCCAAAAAGCACGTCATGAAGGTTGATTAATTAGAGGTGTTTCCTTCAAAGTCAGAGCATGTCTGCCTGAGAGGTGAAGAACCAACAGTCTGCTTATAAATAAACCCAATCTGTCAAACGGATGTGCATGCAAACTCTAGTTCTGGAGCATGACTAAAGTCCAGAAGTGAAGAATAAGAAGAAGGCTTTGCCGAGATTGCAATCTGCTTCACCTCTCCCTCTCCCTCTCTCTCTCTCTCTTTCTCTCTCTCTTCTCTCTCTCTCTCTCTCTCTCTCTCTCTCTCTCTCTCTCTCTCTCTCTCTCTCTCTCTCTCTCTGTTTGAAACAGCGAAGGACATTCTGAAGGACAGTAATGAGGTGACACATCTGCCATGAAGTTGGAACTGCAAATAACTAAATAACTTAGCTCTGCGCTTGTGGAAAACATAACCTCAGATAATAGCTGATTCCAAAAATTTGACAAAAATAAAAAAGAAAACAATAATAGTCAGTTAGTTTGTCAACAGATCATCCTCAGCCCATAGGTGCTTGGATCCCCTCCACAGTAAATCCCATAGTGTGAAGCGGCTGACAACAACAGTTTGGTAATGGTTTCTTATTCCGCTTTGGCTTCCTGCCTAGTTCTCCTTTCTGGTCACGCTCCTTTTAACATGGTGTTCTTGCAGTCTGGTCATGGTTGCAGATTCAGCCATCACTTGGTTCTTGCAAACGTCTCAGTTCTCATAGAACCTTCAGTATATCAGCCTGGATCCGTGGCTCATCTGCACTTTACAGTAACTTCACCTACTCATTTCCTTGCACATCTGCATGAACGCACAAAAATCAAACTGATCTTTGTCAGCCCTGACCCCTGTCTTCGGACCCAGCCTATCTCTATCTTCCTGGGCAGACTCATGGAGTCAGACCCCTGTGTTTGGACCCAGCCTATCTCTATCTTCCTGGGCAGACTCATTGAGTCAGACCCCTGTCTTCGGACCCAGCCTATCTCTATCTTCCTGGGCAGACTCATGGAGTCAGACCCCTGTCTTCGGACCCAGCCTATCTCTATCTTCCTGGGCAGACTCATGGAGTCAGACCCCTGTCTTCGGACCCAGCCTATCTCTATCTTCCTGGGCAGACTCATGGAGTCAGACCCCTGTGTTTGGACCCAGCCCATCTCTATCTTCCTGGGCAGACTCATGGAGTCAGACCCCTGTGTTCGGACCCAGCCCATATCTATCTTCCTGGGCAGACTCATGGAGTCAGACCCCTGCCTTTGGACCCAGCCTATCTCTATCTTCCTGGGCAGACTCATGGAGTCAGACCCCTGTCTTCGGACCCAGCCTATCTCTATCTTCCTGGGCAGAGTCATGGAGTCAGACCACTGTCTTCGGACCCAGCCTATCTCTATCTTCCTGGGCAGACTCATGGAGTCAGACCCCTGTCTTTGGACCCAGCCTATCTCTATCTTCTTGGGCAGACTCATGGAGTCAGACCCCTGTGTTCGGACCCAGCCCATCTCTATCTTCCTGGGCAGACTCATGGAGTCAGACCCCTGTGTTTGGACCCAGCCCATCTCTATCTTCCTGGGCAGACTTATGGAGTCAGACCCCTGTCTTTGGACCCAGCCCATCTCTATCTTCCTGGGCAGACTCATGGAGTCAGACCCCTGTCTTCGGACCCAGCCTATCTCTATCTTCCTGGGCAGACTCATGGAGTCAGACCCCAGTCTTTGGACCCAGCCTATCTCTATCTTCCTGGGCAGACTCATGGAGTCAGACCCCTGTCTTCGGACCCAGACTATCTCTATCTTCCTGGGCAGACTCATGGAGTCAGACCCCTGTCTTCGGACCCAGCCTATCTCTATCTTCCTGGGCAGACTCATGGAGTCAGACCCCTGTCTTCGGACCCAGCCTATCTCTATCTTCCTGGGCAGAGTCATGGAGTCAGACCCCTGTCTTCGGACCCAGCCTATTTCTATCTTCCTGGGCAGACTCATGGAGTCAGACCCCTGTGTTTGGACCCAGCCCATCTCTATCTTCCTGGGCAGACTCATGGAGTCAGACCCCTGTGTTTGGACCCAGCCTATCTCTATCTTCCTGGGCAGACTCATGGAGTCAGGGGCAGACTCATGGAGTCAGGAAAGGACAACAACCAGAACTCACCTGGACCAGCTTGACTGCCATCGATAGTGAACTCTGCCTCTTCCTTAACAACAGCCTCCTTCAAACCTCGACCAGTGAGCCACACTTTGCTGGGGTCAGCCGCTCCACCTGTGGCGTAGCCCAGGTAGGGAGAGTTGACCAAGGGGTGGTCTGACCAGTGCAGGTAAATGTAGTGGTTGCCTGTAGATGGAGTGAAACAATTAATTCTTTTAGTCCTAAGGAATGTATCATATATTCATAGGTTTCTACCCAGGAGCTCAATTAACGCAAGATGTATCAATTTTATGTCTCTTTTTACTACCCTTTGGGCCTCTGATACTAAGCCTCCTGCCATCTTCTGATCTCTTCTGACTTTCTGATCTCTGGGTGTCACAACTTTTCATGAATCTTCATGTCAAAACCTTTTTATAGTACTGCCCCATATTTTGCCCACCATAGACCAGACAAGTAATTAATAAACTTACCTTCCTCTCTAGGTGTGAACTTAACAACACTTCTTCCTTTGTGTGAATCATCGACTTCGACGGGAAGCAGTGAACTTGGGCTTTTGATCTCTGCCCTCAACTGACCTGGCAAGAGGACGTAATTTCATTTGTTAATTCAAAAATTTTGCGAAATAATGCAAAAAGTGTGGCTTTGCTTCCAAATAATCGAGACAGTCTAAATGAAACAATTACAATTTTCAATGAGCTTATATTATCATCATCCTCAACATCACTAAATTATCATCATCATCATTATCGTCAATATCTTCATCAACATCATAACAGCAACAACAACATGAACACTAACATCATCAACATTGTCATCAACATCACCATCATTGGTATCATCATCCTCCTGTCAAGAGCATCGAGCCACCTGCTGAGAGCATCACACAGAGCACACAAACTCTGTAGCTTTATTGACAATCCCCATAAAAGTGCACTCATAAATTGAAATTTCTTCTTCTTCATCACTAATTTAAATGGCCAAACTGCATTGTGCCTGTTTATATCACAGCTGCAATATTTGCACCTTTCAGCTGACACACCCAGCTTTGTCAGGAATTTGTTTACCATGTTACCCTTCCCTGGTAAACTGAAATGAACTCACTACCTTCAGAGTGCAATTCAAACAGCCTGACCACTCCACCATGGAACAAACAGACTTTTATTTTCAAAGGGCTCAGAATTGGGCATCTAGGCACATTCTAACATTCTGCACTTCCAATTTCACTCCTTGCAGACGGTTATTCCTTCATACACAAGGGGATCTGGCTAACGTTTGACACTCATGGTAAAGGCGAGACGGATATACAATCAGACAGTTACTGGTACCATTGGAATTTAACTCTTCTCTTGCTGCTGAAGATGGGGATTGGAGCACTTATGGGGGTGCCCCGAGTGCTGTGATGTCGATTCTTAATTCAGCATTCAAGAAAATTCAACATTCCTTCATACATCATTTCACAGGGAATAATAACAATTTTCATTGGCATCTAGGTCCTAATTACAAATGCAGAAATGTGCTCTAATCATACATACATTACTAAATGAAAACAATTTCATTATATAAATCTAATCCAGTAATCTTATAAAGCTAAAAGATGGCATCCTGGGTAACCGTTGTGGTGTAGCAGTAGACACTCGCCTGCATATCCGAAAATTGGGGATTTAGATCTGAACGAAGTCTGAACTTTAAAAAAAAAAAATGACCTTGGCTCCCAAACTGACCAAGCCTTAAATGGGTGCCAGGTAAAGTCCTGGGGAGTAAACGCAACTGGAATGATGCTAAATGCATCACCCACCAAATGTCGATTGGTCTATAAAATATATGTCTATGACTAAATGTCCAATTCCTCTGAAGGCATGGAAATGGGGTCCTATACTTTACTTGGGTAACATACTGGAGGGCCCCCCCCCCCCCCCGATGTGCGATGTGCCAGCAGACATAAAACTTTGGATGCTCTATTCTGCTGTTTGAAATCAGTTTGAATTCAGTTTGAATAATGGGAAGACAGAAGTAATGGTGGTATCAAAGAAACACATTATTCCTAAATGTGTAATAAAAGTCGATGGTGTTAATTTAGGACAAGTACAGAAATTTAAGTATCTGGGCACATGGATAACATCAAATGGAAGATGCATAACTGAGATTAGAAACAGAATAGGACAGGCAAAAACTGCATTTTATAAAATGAAAAACATCTTGTGCAATATATCCGTGCCATTGAGAGTTAGAAAAAGAATACTTGGTTGCTACATACATCCAGTTTTAACACATGGCTGTGAATCCTGGACAATCGGTAGGTAGGCCAAACAATTTCTTGAGGCCTCAGAGATGTGGTTTTACAGATGAATGCTTACAATACTTTGGACAGCCAAAAAGAGCAACCAAGAGGTTTTGAAAGAGGCGCGAGCCCGAAGGCAACTTATCACAGACATCAGAAGGAGACAGTCATCGTTTTTCGGCCATGTTATGAGAAGAGGGAAAATAGAACATGTTGTGACCACTGGAAAGATCTGTGGAAGGAGGGATAGAGAAAGACAACAAGAGAAGATGCCTGACAGTCTTGTTGCATGGCATGGAGGTGTGTCGGCACACAAACTGATACATGCTAGAGGAAATGGCAGATTATGGAGAGGCATGATCGCCCACGCCAGTCGGCAAGGCACCTATTGATGATGATGATTCTGCTGTACTGTTTACTTGACCCCAGAGAGGCTACATTAAGTCACATTTATTGTAAAGTAGCAATAACACTTTTACTCAATCTCTGAAGACACAATTTGAGCTTTAAAAACTGAAATGCTACAGAAAATTCTTAGGACCAATAACAAGAAATACTGACATTTTAAAAGATGTGAACATCGAGGAAGATTTGCTCATTAAACGCAATCCTGTCTCAAAAGGTGGGGTATTTTGGCCATATTAAGCACCATGATGAGTTAGAAAAAAAATAACACGCCAATGCATGCTACCAGGAAGGAGGAGCAGGGGCCGACCTACAAAAATATGGGCACATTATATAAGAGACTTTTTGAATATGGAAGTGGAAGAGATGGGATAGCTGGCAAGAGACCAAGTTTCTTTTAAGCAGACCGTGATGACAGCGACATTCTGCAAAGGACCTGCTACATGATGATGATGATGATGAAGCATTATGATGGTGGCCTGGAGTGAATGGTGATGGAGTGTGCATTTTCCGGAAAGCAGGGCAAATTCAGCCTCAATGAAGATGAAACGGCTACGAAAGCACACAGTGCAAAAAAATCTGGCTAGAGAAAGAAATACTTACAGGTGTGCCAGGGAGAAAGAGACAAACTGTAGAGTACCCGATGATTGATGATGAGCAATAAAATGATAAAGATGTTAAACTAACCAGGTCCTGCTTCTGATGTATCGAAGGGGATCTTCTTTTCCTCTCCAACCACAAGATGGATGCGCTCTTGTCCATCCATGTAATGCTGCCAGCCTCCGACAACTTTGACCTTTCTGGGATCCACAACTTGTGGGTGGAAGGGGCTTCCTGTTGGTTGAAAAATTTGTTAACAGAGTTAGTTCATTTGTTGAAAATTGATTTCACTCGTTAAAAGATTAGGCTTTTTTGTTGCCCCCCCCCCCCCCCCCCCCCCCGAAAGTTAGCTGATCCCAAATGAGCAACAAGCACCAAATCTTGGTTTAACACATCCACAGGGGTTTAAACCTTAACCCCGTAGGAGTCCCCTGTCTTTTTGGTGGGTTTACTTCCCCCATCCCCAACCCCTTTTAGGAGTCGGTGTGTTTTGGGGTTTACTATCTCGCCCTTTTAGAAGTCTGGTGTGTTGTTAGGGTTTTACTATCCCAAACCCTTTTAGGAGTCGGTGTGTTGTTTTGGGGTTTTCTATCCAGCCTTGAGAATCGGTGTGTTTTTTAGGGTTTTACTATTAGCCCTT
>CAJHNH020002613.1:508420-529634 GCA_905116865.2 Candidula unifasciata | reverse complement strand
GTTGGGTGTTTTACTATCCCAACCCTTGTAGGAGTGAGGTGTGTTGTTGGGTGTTTTACTATCCCAACCCTTGTAGGAGTCTGGTGTGTTGTTGGGTGTTTTACTATCCCAACCCTTGTAGGAGTCTGGTGTGTTGTTGGGTGTTTTACTATCCCAACCCATGTAGGAGTATGTGTGTTGTTGAGTGTTTTACTATCCCAACCCTTGTAGGAGTGAGGTGTGTTGTTGGGTGTTTTACTGTCCCAACCCTTGTAGGAGTCTGGTGTGTTGTTGAGTGTTTTACTATCCCAACCAATGTAGGAGTATGGTGTGTTGTTGGGTGTTTTACTATCCCAACCCTTGTAGGAGTCTGGTGTGTTGTTGGGTGTTTTACTATCCCAACCCGTGTAGGAGTCTGGTGTGTTGTTGGGTGTTTTACTAAGTTCAATCTTAAAATAAAATGTACATGCGTAACCATATTCTGACAGATGCATACAAGTAACTTCAGACATACTGGGTGCTTTGTTTGGTACCGAAAGAGTTAACACATTTAGTTCACTTGTTAAAAACATATTTTAGTCATTAAAACATTCATCTCTCTTGTTAAAATGTTGTTCACTTGTTGATAGAGTAAGTTAACTTGACAAAATTTTGAGTTCATTCTTTAAAAGATTAAGTTCACTTTTTAAAAGATTTAGCTTACTCCTTTACTTAATTTATCAAAAGATTTAATTCCCACATTAAAAGATTTAAATCTTTGGTACCAGAGGGCAGTTATATTCATTATAAATCAACACAACCTGGCTCTTTAGCGTAGTTGGCTAAACCGGACTGCGCGGTGACCGGGTGATGAACTCCTTGTGGTCCGGGTTCACTCCCGGAGGTAGGCAGAAAAGCCACATTTTCTCCCAGATTTAGGGTACCTATCATGGAATCAAGGCCGAAGGGTTGCGATATCCATAGTACCGAGCCAAAAGGTTAACAACTCATGATTTCTGGATATTTAACAAACAACAACATAAAGCAGCACAATATGTGTTCCTTGGTCCCCAAAGAGCTAATCAACTCAATAAAAGATTTAGGTAATTTATCAAAAGATGTAATTCATTCGTTACAAGATTTATTCCACAACAATAAATGAACACAATATTGTTCACTCATTTCAAAGCTCTTTTTATATGATAAACATTGAAAGTTTCCCAGTTTTCTTTCAGAGTTTGTGTCTAACTTCTATTTAGTCAGCTTTTATGACATGCTTGTCAGGGGGGCAGCTGGTCTATTCCCCCCCCCCCCCACCTTCCTTTACAAAACTGGGCCTCCCACCCCACACAGGGCCTCACAACCCACACAGGGCCTCCCAACCCACACAGGGAAAGTAACTTTCAATGCTGGTGACTGACCTGGAAGCTCTCGGTCATTCCATCGAACATAGACATCGAACAAACCAACTTCCACTGGTATGTAGGTCACCTTGTATTGTCCATCCTTTAATGGATCAATGCTGCACTTGGCAATTGCGTTTGGCCCTGAAAGAAAACCAAAAGACAAGGGCTACGTAAAAAATGTATCCACATATATCCAACAATATTAAAGTTTCCTCTTTTCCATGTTTACCGGCTGCAAAATCTTGTGGAAAAGTTCTGGTTGTTTGTCCACTTCCGGACTTTGGTCTTAAGAGTTCCAGAACTTGAGTTTCACGTGCACATCATTTTATAGATCTGGCTTATTTGCAAACAAATTTTTAGTTCCTTGCTTCTCAGGCAGATGTCCTTTTAAGGATACTCCCCTAATTAGTCAACCATTAGGACATGCTTGTTTGGGAGCATGCTTGTTTGGGAGCAGCCAGTCTATTCTCTTGCTTCCCTTTAACGGGGCCCTGGAACCCACATGGAGAAATATTAATATTTTATATCAATCACTATGAGCTTCAGAAGTGGGGGGAAAGAAACAGTTCAAGTAAAGATGGAAAGAGGGAAGGGTGGAAAAAGGGAAAGATGGAAGGAAAAAAGAAAGGATGGATGAATGGAAGGAAGTAGGGGATGAATTAATGGGATTAAGACAGAAAAATAAATGACATAAAGAAAGATAAAAAGGATGAATGGATACATTGACGGGAGAAAGGATGCATGAATGGAAGGATGAAGAGAGAAAAGATGGATGAGAGGATGAGATGAAATAAGAGAGGATCAGTTAATGGACTGAATAAAAGACAAATGGATGGATAAATAGAATAGATAAAAAAAGAAGGACAGGATGAATGGATGGGACGAAAGAAGAAAGGGTGGATGAATAGATTAGATGAAGAAAGAAAGAATAAATTAATGGATGGAATGAAGGAAACAAGGGTGGATGAATGGAGGAGATGAATGAAGAAAGGATGGATTAATCGATAGGAGAAGGAAAAGATGATGAATGAATAGATGGAATGAAGGGAGAAAAGATGGTTGGAGGGATGGAATGAAGGTAGAATGGATAAATGAATGTCTGGGATGAAGGAACAGAGTATGAGATGAATGCAAAGAGAATGAATGGATGAGATGAATAAAGAAAGAATGAATGGTTGGGATGAATAAGAAGGGAGGGATGAATGGAAAGAGGGGTGCAAGAAGAAAGGATGGATAAATGGGTACTACAAAGAAATAAAAGACTGATGAAAGATATATCAGATGAACAAAGGAAGGATGAAAGGACAAATGAAGGTTAGATGAAAGGGGAAAAAAATGTAAGAAAGGACAAAAGACAGCATGAGGAATAACTTCATCTAGCAGGTCCTTTACAGAACTTTGTTCTCATCAGGGCCTGCCTGAAAAAAAAAATTGGTCTATCTTCTGCCCCTCTTTGTGCTAGTTGGCCCCTGCCCCTCTCTCCCAGGATCACGCCTTGTGGTATAATTTGTTTCTAATTCGCCGCGGCTCCTAATGTGGCCAAAATATTTTAGTATCTGAGACAAGATGCTGTATGCTAGCCAATTTTCCTTTATGTTCAGATATTTTAGGATAAATAAAAGATAGAAGGAAGGAATACTGTTAAGGACAAAGTAGGGATTGAAAGGAATTAAGGAATGGGAGGTTGAATAGGACAAACAAAAAATGAATGTATGGATGTTATGAAGAAGTAAGGATAGATGGGATAAAGTGAGGAATGACAGGTTCAATGAAGCAAGGAGCAGCAGATGGTAGTATTTTCATCTTCCTGGCATTCAGTTTTAATGCTCAGTTGGACCGTCAGGTGGGCGGCCTCTATGAACTGGCATGTCAGTTGTGGGTCCTTCATGGTTCCCCACAGCTTGCTCTGCACACTTTGCTCTGAAGGCCAGGTTCTTTTGGCAGTTGTAGGTGAAATGGGCAGGCCTGCAGAATATGCTCAGGTGTGGTCCCTACTGTTTGGTCTCTATTTTTTTTTTTTGCTTGTGATAGCTGAGCCTGCAGTATCCTGTTCCTGGACAGAAAAATCTTAAAATCGTATGGATATTATAAAGAAGACAAGAAAAGAGGATGATATAATGAAG
This sequence comes from Candidula unifasciata, assembly GCA_905116865.2. Classification (NCBI taxonomy): domain Eukaryota; kingdom Metazoa; phylum Mollusca; class Gastropoda; order Stylommatophora; family Geomitridae; genus Candidula; species Candidula unifasciata. Next base: position 526,147 of record CAJHNH020002613.1, on the reverse strand, counting down.
AATGGAAGGATGAAATGGAAAGAAATGAAAGATTGATGGATAGAAGAACTTACCATCAACTTGAACAGAAGGTGTGCCTTTCAAGTTCCTGGCATCGATATAGAAATGAGCAGGCTTATCCTCCTCGCCTTTGTGCAAGCCCTCACCATGAACTGTGGGAAGGGCGCCTTCACCAATTTCCTGGAGGAAGGGACTACCTGAAACATGAGACATGCATTTGAATATATTACTGCTCTGACTACACTCAGAGGAAAGGCAAGACGGACATTTAACCAGATTGTGACCGGTACCATTAGTATTGGAACTCTGCGCTGGCTGCTGAAGATGAGGACGGAGCATGCATGGGAATGCCCTGAGTGCTGTGATGTCAATTCTTGACTCAACTCACCTCAACTCATAATACTGCTCTGATTAACATTTTGGTCAAAACACTTATGAAACAATATAAATTACATTTAGGTCACGTAAACATTTTCATGATATATAAATTTAAAATAACAAATACAATGGGAAGCCAGTAAGTAAGTCACAAATGGTTATGGGTAGGCAGGAAAAAGGAGTGGGTGGTTTCTATAGGTGTCATTAAGTGATAGCAACAACGAACTTCATGTCATTAGGTGGGGCTAAGAGTTGCAAGCGCATTTGCAACATAAAAACAAAATGGCAACTGCACTTTCAGAGTGTAGCCTCAAAAAACAGCATACTTTTGTGTGTTTTGTTTGGGGTGGGGGAGGTGGGGGGGGGGGGGGGGGTGGAGGACAAAAGGGCTGCCTGCAGAGGATTTTCATAAGGAAATGCTTCCTGTTTAAACTGACAAACTGACATATGCTTATCCCGTGAAGCAGTGCATAGCTGGGTAGCAATTTTCCTCAAGGATACTCTAAAACTGTTGATGAAGTCTGATCTGGTCGTCCTGTTGAGATTGCAACAGACACATGTAGATGACAGACGAGTAATGGTTGACTCTGTAGCAGCTGCATAATCAATTGACATTTTTGGTCAACTGAAAACCAACCTTGGCAGAAGACATTTTGTGAATTACACAGAAGTTGAATGTGAAGTAAAAAATGTGGTTCAGAAAACAGAACATGAGAACAGCAGCATGCTATAAGTCAATAGACTGACCAAGAAAGACATGGGTGGAGGGAGGAGAAGAGAAACACAATATGACATTAACACAAGCTAGGAAACTAGCAAAACAGAAAACTACATCTGACTCCTCTCTGTTGTGCATAATAGTGGTAGGACAAAAGAAAAAGAAGAATAATACAAATATATTAGGGTACCTCTTCGGTAACAAAGTAACATGCAGTCCAATGTGGGATGGACAGTTTGAATTTACTTAGAATCAGTCTATCGATTAATCGATCAGTTTGTTCCCTCTCTGGGCGGCTACCTCAAGGTTTACTATACCATCCTAAGATTACAAGAATCACAGTATGGACGGCAGACCAACAGTGCAAATCCCAGATACCCCGTTCAACCTCAAAAAGAGTTATACTTTGGGAACCTGTAACGACTATGACAGCCAGTTGTGGGTAAGGGCCAGCAATTGTTCAGGCATTTTGTTCTTAAATACAAGCTAGATATTGTGAGGGCCCTTTGGGAACGAGTTAACAGTGTGAAAGCGAAGACAGATCATTACGGTATGAGGAGAATGGCGCTGTGGGAATCTGCCCGATGCTTGAGCTCAGGGGAAGGATGAGATGAATATACAATCAGACAGTTACAGGTGCCATTGGAAATGGAACTCTTCGCTTGCTGCTGAAGATGGGGATGGAGCACTTATGGGAGTGTCCTGAGTGCTGTGATGTTGATTCTTAACTCAACATTCAACATTCTGTTCTTAAATCAAGCATGTCACTTTTCAAATTTTTTTTTTAAATAAAAGACTTTTTCACGTCCTGAGGCATATTTGGTATACATCTGTAGACTTATAGACCAATGAGCACTTGGTGGGTGATGTGGTCTACATAATGCCGCCGGCCTGTCTACTAACAGAACTTTTCTTGGGATTCTTGGTTCACATTAAAGGCTGGCTCGACCTGGGAGCTAAGATAATTTCTTTTTAAAACTCCAACTGCGTTCAGATTTGAACCCACAACTTCACAATAAAACAGAACTTGCCCTGCCACCCCCCCCCCCCCCCCACCATCTCAAAAATAGGATTGCACAGTTAAATAGAAGTAGGTAGGTGTTTTGCTGGGGGAAAAATCATCACGTTCCCTGAATGGGGAGATTAGGTTATAATTGTGACTAGGTTATGTGCACTTAATAAAATGGTTTAGAACTGCACGTCACCAAAAGCCCTGAAAAGGACAGCTGCTGTGTTGATGCGATCAAAGGAGACAGACCTAAATACTGTCCCGACCTGCGACGAAGTCGTCTACCGGCGTGCCAATGGGTCACCAGGTCTCCAATGTGACATTTACACAGGTTACCTTTACATTCATATGTAGGTATCATTATGTCGCTCACGTTGCGTTATTTGTCAACGAGCTATAAATATCCCCTGCACCCCTTCTTTTGTTTGCTCGGGTGTCTGGGCAAGGAGCGGTAACCCAAACAAAAATGTTGACATTTCTCTGAATTAATTCCCTTAGTACACAGAATTAGAAGTGTTATATTTGCCAGTTGGCGTCAGCGGTTTATTAATAGCGACGGCGCTTCTTGATTCAAAGACACCTGAACTGATTCCAAATGCAGGCGATATGGCTGCAGACCGCCTTGCTTTGGTTTTAACAGTGTTATCGACAGACGTTTGTTTAGTCAGCAATGACAAACTGCCCATTCCCCCCCCCCCCACACACACACAACAAAAACTGTCGTTACGACATGTTAATTTCGACGTCCGAGGTGTGGTGTTGAGTTTGTGGTTTTAAGGCTGTACGACTCGTGCTGTCGCCACCGACTGTGCAGGTAAGGATTTTATTTTTACCCCCGAAGTTAGATTTTATTAGGGCCCTTTGGGGGACAGTAAAAAGTGCGAAAGCGCAGATAAATAATTACTGTCTGGGGAGAATGGCGCTGCAAGGAGTTACCAGGAGATCTGGCCGACGCTCAATCCTCAGGGAGAGGGTGAGACAATCAGACAGTTACTGGAACTATCGGAATTGGAACTCTTTGCTTGCTGCTGAAGATGAGGTGAGCACTGATGGGAGTGTCCCGAGTGCTGTGATGTAGATTCTCAATTCAACGTTCAACATCCCCCCCCCCCCCCCCCCCCCCCCCCCCCCCCCCGGCATGAAACAAATCTCCAACCTTATCGAGGATTCGAACCTGGGTCTCCCGCTTTAAAGCGCAGCATGCTAATCGTTTGGCTAACCGCTCCCCTCGTGGCAAACTAGTGAAGGTAAATTTATCTCGTAAAAATCACCAAAAGCTAAAAAATAAAATTCTTAGCTTGGATCTGCTAGATTTCGTAAACCAGTGTGTCTCAACCCGTTTACACCCGCGGCCCATCAGAACAGGGAAGCTTGTTTCGCGGCTCACAAAAACGGAGAGATTTGCTTCGCCGCCCGCACGCGTTTGATAATCTTATATACGTGGTTATGGCGTTGTTTCTGATAGATGAAGTGCTGCAATAATATCCATTCGATTTCCATGATTTTTTTTATTATGACCCGGCTTAGAAAGCCTTTTTACACAAACAGGAATCTCCAGGCTATGCCGGCGTTGTAGGTAACGAAAAGGCAGACAGAAATGCTGGTTCTGTACCACTGGGTGGTTAAATGATACATGATAAGGTAAATGTAGTCAAGGCCCTTTGGAAAAAGCAACGGAATCAGTAGAGATGTAGGATTATTATGGCCTGGAGATAATGAGGCACCTGGGTGTAACCAGAGGGTCTGGCTGGCTCACTACACTCAGAGGAAAGGCAAGACAGATATATAACCAGATTGTGACCGGTACCATCAGTACTGGAACTCTGTGCTAGCTGCTAAGATGCGGACGGAGCATGCATGGGAATGCCCCGAGTTCTGTGGTGTCAGTTCTTGACTCAACTCAACACCAATAGTAAGTCAGTAAAAAATGACAAAACAATTTCCTTGCTTTAGAACTAAAAGAAAGATATTGTTTTCTTGTTACATGATAAGGCGAAAATTTGTGCCGGCCCACTTGAACATTTCCACGGCCCGCAAGTGGGCCATGGTCCTGGGTTGAAGAACACTGCTCTAAGCTCTGCTCTTCCTGGGTTGAAGAACACTGCCCTAAGCTCTGCTCTGCCTACATCAACCAGAGATAATCTACATTCTTTTGGTCATGTGATGAGAAGAAGAAAACTGGAGTATATTGTGACAGTAGGAAAGTTGGTGGGGAGGAGAGGCAGAGGGAGACCGAGATAAAAGATGCTGGATCGTCTGTGTCAGAGTTGACTGAAAGTACATGAGACAGAAGGTTGTGGACAGACACGACTACCAACGCAACACGTCTTGGACTTAAAGAAAAAGAAACTCTATTCTAAAAAAGACACAACCAGCTTTTTATCAGTTCTCTACCATCTTGTTAACAGGACAAGTGAAATAAAAAAAGGCATTTAAAATTTTTTTTTTATTTAACTAAATAACCCTTTTTTCCCCCCACCACACATTCCACTTGGACTTGAAAGTGTGCCTCGCCCTTCAGGAACATCTGCGTATGTGGTTCTATGGTATGTTAAGTTAAGCCCGAACATGCTTAAAAAAACTGGTCTATGTTGGCTGCAGTGACGTGAGACGCACGCGAAAACCCCGCCCTTTTTTCCCCTCAGTTCTTTTCCTACTGCTATTTAATACCACATCATTACCATTTCACGGTAACGACGGTTTCTAATATAAAATATACAGGATCTTCCCATGCATAATACGACCCACTTTATTTTAGCCAATAATTAAAAACATATATTTTATGCACATTCCGAATTTGAAAGAATATTTCAAATGTAATAAATCTGGCGAAAAGATATAATCTTATGCAAGGACAAAATACAATATATTCTCCATGTTATGTTCTCATGGAGACTGCATACCATGGTAGATATACTACATTATCTCTACTGTCAATCGACATCACAGCACCTGGGGCACTTCCATAACCCCTCCGTCCCCATCTTCAGCAGCTAGCGAAGATTTCCAATTCTGACGGTAACAGCAACCGCCTGATTGTACATCCGGCTCGTCTTTCCCTTGAGTGTTAAGCGTCAGCCAGATCCCCTGGTAATCCCCGCAGCGCCATTCTCCTCCGACCGTAATGATCTATTTGTGCCTCCGCACTGTTCACTCGCTCACAAAGGGGCCTCACAACATCTAGCTACTCTACTACCAAAACTGATGCTAATGCCTTATCTGCCACTTCTGCGATGTAGGCATGGTGGTCTTTGAGTCTGAGGATTTATGGCTGCATGGTTAGTGCTGTCGAAACGGACCTTACGGATAAGGATTTTAGGGGCTTTATTTCTATCCTACCCCAAACAGAGGAAATCTACAGGTCACGGGACAGTCTAATATTTCAGGGGGTGGTAGATAGGCTGCATGCAGTAGTGAGACCTAGGCTGCACTCTTTCCTGTGATGTTTGTAGGTTGGGGTAAGGGCCAGTTCTAGATGTTTTGAGTCGTTAAAGGCATCAGAAAGCCGGGAAACCCAGTCTTACCACCCTCTAAAAAGTTGGACTGTCATGTGACGTCATCCGAAGTAGGATATTAATGAAGCACAGTATTTTATTTTTACCCGCGACCTGACACTCAGCTGAATATAAATGATCTTCCATGCCATAATGTCAAACTACCCAGCATTCTCTCTCTCGGTCTCTCCCTGCCTCTTTCTCCCTCCAATTTTCCCACCCTCACGATGTACCCAAGTATTATCTTTCTCATGAAATGACCAAAGAATGCAGACTGTCTTATTCTGATGGCGGCAATCAGTTCTTTTCTTGAGTCAGTTTATTTCAAGACATCTTCATTACTCCTCTATCTGTCCGTGGTAGTATTCGTCTATGAAACCACACCTGTGCCACTTCCAAATAATTTGTCACTAACTTCCAACTGTCCATGAGTTACTACACAATAACAGGATAAGATTTATATAGCTCTTAAGAACTTTCTTTTTCTTCTCAGTTGACAAAGAAAGATTGTATAGAATAAGAACTAGAATACCCACCGAGGATTTGTTTTTGCTGATGATCGACAATCAAATCAGGCACACGAGTTAGGTTTGGCTGAGGGGGGACCACCACGAAAAGTTTTGAAGCCGGCACATCAGTCGAAGAAGCCGCGGGGCTACCGTCAGATTTCAGATGGCCAAGATTTGCTGTAAAGCTCGTGTTTCTCTTGGGGGAGTGTTTAATGTATAAGTGATTGTGAGGGTGGCCAACATGGCGCTGGTGACTACGCTCCAGAGTATGAGATTTAGCAATCTTTGACCTAGACGAGGCATGCGACGACGATGAAGAAGCTGTGGATCTGAGAGATATGGCTCGTGGAACTGTTGTCCGCCGGTCCAGACTTTGACTGTGTTCTGCGAAACTAGACGGAAATACAGAACTGTTTCCGACGCTGAATTTGTCTAATGTGATGTATTTGGAATTGTCAATCCTTGTTGTCATTGAGCCACTAGGTGGCAATGAAGAAAAGCTATTATCAGATGGTCTTATGATATTAACAGGACGATAATGATCTTCGTAATGCCTGTGCGAGTCATCAGTACTGCCAAAGTATGTACTACCAATATTAACTTTAACCACATGAGAGTTCAGCGACCCGCTGGCGTCGGATTGACTTCCATCGTATTCTTCAAAACTTTCATGATCAAAGCTAACATCATAACTGTAATTATGCAAGAAAGAAGTGTTAGCTGAACTAACAACGAAGACGTTTCCACTTCTCTCAGATGAGGAATCCGATAGAAGATTGTCCAAGGATCTGTAGTGATGATGATTTGCTACATAATGTTTCGTCCTTGCCAAAGACGATGAATCAGAAGATAATATGATTTCCGGGCTTGTCGGTTCTGAGACTGCATTATATCTGTTCCCGATATGCCTGCTAGGACTTGTATCCGAGGTAGGACTGTCAATAAAATTCAGGTTTGGCTCCGAGATTACGAACTTGCTTTTCCTGGTCAAACCATGACCCGAGACCGTAACGCTCGTTGTATGTCCGTGAACATCAGTCCAGGTGTGGTCAGCGCTTTGTCCACTCAACCGAACTGGCGACATGGTTGGAGGTCCATTTGCTGAAGACGTCACCTGATTGTATTGTACATTATTTACAATGATACTGCCGCCATGTTTGTGACTGGCTGTATGCGTAAAGCCATCATTGATGGCGATTTTTGTGTTAGAATTGGTCATTCCCGACACCTCTCTTGGCTGCACCAGATATACGGACTGTGCAGCTTCCTTATGGCCGACATGATGCTGGTACATCGTTAGAGTGTCATGGGTTGCCAGTTCCTGCATAGAAGTAAAATTCGGACTGTCGGAAGTACAATTTGCTCTATTCATACCGTCGACTTCATATGCAGAAGCATCTTGTTCGGGAACTCTGATTGTGTTAGCGGGAAACCAAAGACCAGTGGGCGATGTTCTCTCCTCATTGTTGTATCTTGTCCCCCTCGATGCTCGTCCGCTGCAATCTATGTCTTTATTTGGATTAAAGTTTGTTGGTTCAGATTTAATCACAGTTACATTGCCGTTTGTAACGTAGGTTGTCTGTTTCCGCGGCACACTATACAAATTATCCACATCGTATGAATTGGACAATATGGCCACATTTTCCGAATCAATGTCATTATTGTCCACGTTAATTCTAGATGAATAATCAGAGCAATTGTTAATTTTGCGAATATCTTCTGGTCCGTTTTCTTGCCTTCCATCGTTAGCTAACTTATTTGCCAGGTTTCTGTTGGCGATGTGGTTTTCTAGTTTACTCAATAAAGATTTGTTAGCAAACACGTTCAGATTTTGCGAAGATTTCGAAACAGGCTTTCGTTCAGCTAAAATGGTGTTCAGATCTACGCCTAATGTAGTTGTTGATGTCTCTTCATGCATACTCTTGGCACGTGTTTCTGATCGCTTCTTCAAGACACTTGATAGTTCCTTCACTAGCTCGTTGTACTGCTTTGAGCCAGGGTCTTTCTTTGATCGTCTAAAAATTATAGGGTAATTTAAACCAGAATCAATATTTTGTTTCGTATCTTTGACCAATTCATTATCATTTTGTACGTTAGCCTCGTGCTGATCCCGATCTTCGTCATTCTTCGTTGCCACACTATTCGAATTTAAGAAATCCATATCTAAACTTTCAATTGTAGAATAGCCATCAGAATTGTCACTGTTAATTTCGGCTTTTAAAACATCCACAATTAATTCCGGCACAGCAGCTGCCTGTGTCTGCAAATAAAGTCGATCGAAATCATCGTCTGGGTTGATTTCATACATGTCCGTTTTACTACCCAACTCACCGGTGGGGAAATTATTCCTGTATGAAACTGTTTCATCTTTCTTCGTATCCTTTTTTCTGCCTTTCTTTTTGTTACCCGTCCTTTTGTCTGTCGGATTCGCACTGACATCCAAAGTATTTTCCTGTGAACTGTTCACATTTTGTAAGGTGGAGGTCCCAAAACTGAAATTCTCATTATCCAAAGACTCACGCTCCATATGTTTGGAATCATTAACGTTGTGTGTATTACCCATTATTGCTGTAGCACAATTGAATAACACTGTGACTAACTGACAATCCCCAGAATGCACAAAACCTCTGAATCTAAACGAATCACTCCACACTGAATCCACAAAACCTCCGAATCTAAACGAACAAGACCAAGGTTCGAATCTACACTTCGCTTTATGCTTAACCTATCCCTGCTTAAATTTTGCAATTGTCACATCTACCTTACATTCATAGTTCACCCGCGTGTGTTCACCTCTCCCATCACCCATGTTGACATTACCAACTTCGCCATCTCCATTCAAAATATGTCCAGGTTTGGTCCGTCCTAGCTCGTCTTTTATTAACACAACACCCCTCTTTTCTGGCAATACCTGCCTTGTTTACACTCAACTTCGCGCCATAATGGAGACTAGCAAAATTAGTGGGAGGTACGTATGCTTTCTGCGTTGGTATGTTCATTATTTGCACAGATCGTCTGCATATTTAACTTGCCGAGCCCTGTACCTGTTGCCGGTTTGAGATGAAACTGTGTCTTTCAATCAATGTCAGGCTTACACAGGCAAACGAAAAGTTTACTTTCCCGTTTTCAAATGCCTGGTCCTGTGCTGGCAATTTGTTAGACGTTACCTTCGTGGGACATCGGTGCGTTCTAGGGAACCGATGACGCTAGAGACACACTCAGTGCGTTTCTTTATGGAAGGTTCTAGAAAAGAGTGATAGCTACATCGTCTTCATCATCATCGTCATCAGATTTTTATTTTAGATAAGATGGGTCCATGGCACTCCCCCCCCCCCCCACCAACCGATATTTTCTTCGTGGCGGCGCTTGAGTGGCATCAGCAGCAACAAAAACGCAACAATATCAGGAGCAATGTCGGCTCTGTGGCTTAGTCGATACGAACGCTTCGTAATGCCGGGTGCCGGGTTCGATCCCAGCTGCGACAGTGGTATCAGGGGCCGACCGTCCAGTAGAAATGGCAAACTCCTGGACTTAAATTTGCCTAAACCACACAACAGACGGGTGCTGCTGGGGTTGGTTCTGCAACGTCCTATAGAGGATACGCAGCTAACCTAATCAGGAGCAATAGAGCAGTAGTCGTAGCGTCGACCGTGGCAGTAGTAGCAGTCAGGGGTGGTTGTTGTTTTGTGTGTGTGTGTGTTTAAATTTAAAAATAGGTGACGGTATTCACCACAGGGTGTCTAAAAAGGTGTCTGTATTCACTACAGTGTGTCAATTACAGAAGCGCTGAAAATGTGGTTTCTATAAACAGGTACAAGTGCTGCGTACTTTTGCGTATGTAAAAGCAGCAGCAACGATAGCAGCAGCAGTATCTCGCATAGAATACTAAATATACAAAGAAGAATCAAAAGAAGAAGACGAGAACACTGACGACGATGTTCACGGCACACTTTCAGAAAACACAACTAAAAGTATTGTAGTCCAGTGTGGATGAAATAATGATGTACAAACTTGGTAATTCTTAGAATGATGTGGGCCAAACGGAACAAAAACGTCGACATCCTATTTGGCATGAACATCGAGGAGAATTGTCTCATAAACAGCATCCTCTCCCGAAAGCTGTGGGATTTTGGATACGTCAAGCGTCATGCTGGTCTGAGTAGAACGATGGCGGAACATGACCTCCAGTATACTGGAAACGGTCTTGGACGTAGGGTGCAGTTTCCCGAAAGCGAGGTAGAGGTGGGTACAGGACATTGAAGATGCACTGAAAGCACACAGGGCTTGAGAATTTGATAGAGAAAGAGACTTTCATGCGTGCCGTGACTAGAGGGCGTTTTGTTAAGGACTTGATGATTGACAGATAAACATGGTGATTCAGAAGATACATACGAATAACAGGATATCAACTGGCAGCGAGAACTAGAGTTTGAAATTGCGATACAGATCCTTTGTCAGACATTGACGATAAGCAGACAGGTTGAAAAAAAAAAATTTACTCAGAAAGTTTTTGTTTAAAGAAACATACAAAGAACATTGTGGGATGATAGAAAATACGAGACAAAAAACAAAAACTAGGCGGCCAACTTGGATTCAGATTATCATCACCATCATCATCTTCTACAGATAGGGCTTATTTCTATGCAGACTGTTGGTTCCTTTTCTCTCAGGCAGATAAACTCCGACTTCGCAGGAAACCGCTAATTAGTCGACTCATACGACATGTGAGGGAGGTAATGGGTCTTTTTGTTTCCCACCATAACAGTGGAAACCCTGTGCTCCACGTGACGATGGAGACAGAAAAAAAACTCTTCACAGATTTTTCCGAAATTTGAGGTAGAGATTCAATGTTTTTTCAGACACGTTAAAAGAAGCAATGAACTCGAGAACCTGATGACAACTGGCAAGACGGATGAAAAGAGTAGGGAAAAAGGCAAAAAGAAAAATTAATATAAACTTCAAATACCACCCCCCCCCCTTTTTTTTTTCCTCGGGCGGCTTGATTATTAATATTTTCATCTTTTTTTTCCAAGTTATACCATGTATCCATTTTTTTCTTGGTCTTCCCCTTGCCTTCCTCCCAGATGTTCTGCTGTAAAAAATAAATCCCATATAGTTTGGTTTGGTTGCATTCTCACTAGACTACCGGACCATTTTATTTTGTGTATGTCAATATAATCCAGACATGGTCTGATTCCAACTTTCTTTACAATGCTGGAATTCGTAACCCTGTCCCTACTTGTGCTGTTGGTGACCTTGCGGAGAAATCGCAATTCATATGTAGTTATCTTTTATTCGAATGCCCTATTCATTGTACATGTTTGGCACTCATTGCATACAGTAGGGATGAAGACGTTATTAATCTTTTGCTGTTTTGCTGGAAGAAAAAATATTTGGGTGTCTAAGCAGTGGGGCTAACTGGTAGGTACAAATTTTGACTTCTCTACTCTGGCTTCTCTCTCTCTCTCTCTCTCTCTCTCTCTCTCTCTCTCTCTCTCTCTCTCTCTCTCTCTCTCTCTCTCTCTCTCTCTCTCTCTCTCTCTCTCTCTCTCTCTCTCTCTCTCTCTCTATAGAGTCTGCCATTTTCTGTAAATATGCTTTCTAGATATTTGAATTCTCGTTCTTGTTTGATTGTAGCACCATTTACATGAACGTTCATATTATTATGTTTCTTGCCAATTCTCATTACCTCAGTTGTACATTCATTAGCAGTTATGTTGGGGCACTACAAAACTGTCAGGACGTAACCTGCAATCCAGTGTGGGTGGGTTTGAAAACTTGTTTAATTTGACTCGTGGTTGTATAGAGTAGTCAGTACTTTTTATGTAGTTGGTGAATGTGACAGTCGAAACATTACCAACACAGCGAACGATGGAGCATCCAGCAGGTTCGCAGTTCAAGTGTTGTCAAAGTCTTGTCTCCGTCTGACCTGACCAGTCCAGCAAGGCTGAGTTGATGTGAAGGAGAAATGAATACAATACTGGTTCTTCCCCTTCTTCTCTCTTCATCCTTCCTCCTTCCGCTGCATCTCCCCCTCTCTGTCACCTTCTCCTCCACCTCCTGCTACATATATTCTCCCGTTCTTGTTATTCATATTCTACCTCGTCCCCGTTCACGCCACTGGCATATTAGACATCATCATCATCATGTAACAGGTCCTTTGCAGAACGTCGCTCTCATCACGTTCCTGTCCAAGGTATCAGTTATATCATGTGGTCATCTTTATACTGGTCAATCACTGGACTTTTTTCCTGGTACTAAGTCTTCTGCTATTATGTTTTCACAATTCATTGTGGTGCTTGATATGTCACAATCCACTGTGGTGCTTGATATGTCACAATCCATTGTGGCGCTTGATATGTCAAAATCCACCGTGGTGCTTGATATGTCAAAATCCACCGTGGTGCTTGATATGTCACAATCCACTGTGACACTTGATATAGCCAATATCATTCAGTTTTTTAAACAAACAAGGCTGCTGTTTACCAGCCAACCTTCTATAATGTTAAGCTCTTTTAGAATGTCAATTTGGTTTTTTTTTTTTGGGGTGGGGGGGTTGTCCATAGTATTCTGAAAAATTTTCGGTAGCATTCCAGCTCAAAAGGCCCTAATATCTCCGTAAGGGCTGGGAAACACCAGACACTTGCCCAGACTTTATAAAGATCAATCGGCACTCTGCGCGTCATCTGCTTTTTCCTTTTCTTTTGCCCCTGCTCTGTCTATCAGCCTCAGAATTTGTAGACAAATTTGGTGCTACGCATATGAATGGGGCAATAGAAGAACACTGACCTGGTCCATGATTCTAGCAATCATATGATGTGATAAGACTGGAGAGCCTACGCTTATGTTAAGGACATCAAATGGTCTTAGTCCAGTCCTGGTTCCGACCTGTTCCAGCTCCGTCTTCCAATGCATCCGCCATCTCAGTGTCTCTATGCTCAGTATAGTGGCATTTCTTTATGTGTACGACGTATATTTGTCATATAAACATATTTATGTCATTATCAGGGCCGGATTAACCATTAGGCACACTAGGCATATGCTCAGAGCATCACGAAAGAATGGGGCACCACAGAATTTTCAACAGCCGAGCATTTATTTTCTCATATAAAGTATATATTTTTAAATCCCTTCGGAACAACAACGCAACAAGGTACGCTGGATGCCTTATCTCTATTAAGTAAAGAAGTGGTTGTGTTTTATAAGAGTAGGTTGAGGATCAAATCAAAGACTGCAATTTAAAAAAAAAAAAAGTAGGAGAACTTTTCCAATATAAATAAAGTGGTTGTCATTGGTTACCACGTTACTTAAGTTTTGTTTCATTTCAATAATTTTTTTTTTAAATTTTATTATTTATTAACTTCATTGCTTATATTTGGAATAATATTATATGGGAGTGGGGCGGAGAAGGGGCTCTGGTGCCGTTTAAAAACATAGGCCTACCGCTAGGCACTTGCCCGGGGCTACAAGAACATTTGGGTTTCCCAGGCCAGTCTGAGTATGTCAAGTTAGCTAATCTTTTCTCTTGAGCCTAGGGCGGCACATAGGGCACAGTTGATAGCTCTCCATGTGTGGTGGTCTGTTGCCACCTGCTTTAGGTCTTGGATGTTCATTGTGGTTATACGCAGGGTCTTTCTGGGTATTCCCCATTTTATTTTCACTTTCGGTATCTATATGTGAGCTTGATGGGTGGTGAGTCTTGTCAGTTCTGAGTGCGTGGCCCATGTAGTTTAACGGTGCTTTCTTATAAAATTGGATACATTTCCTTTGCTTGGTCTCTTGTCTTATTTGTGTACTGAATCTAAACTCTGTGCAGTGATTTAGTATTCTTCTACAAAGTCTGTTCTTAAAATTGCCTATTTCTTTTAAAATCTAGAGCTACCGTTTCTTTCCAACTCTCGCATCCATAAGTTAGCACTGGAGTCACACAAGAGTTATTATGCCAAGTGACCACTTATATATTTGACTACTTATATTTCATTCCCGTGAGTGTTTTTTTAGAGTCCTCGGCATGCTGGTTTGCCCAGAGGCCCATAATGATGTTAGGACGGCTCTAGGGAAGGGGAAAGTGGAAGATAAGGGGAGAGGGGGAAGTGGAAGGTGAGCTGGTGGGGGGGGGGGGGGGGGGGGGAGAGATTTCCTGAAAGTGCACCCTCCATCACTGCTTCAAATGGCCAAAATACCTCAGCTTTCGGGTATTGATGAAAAAGTGGATAAATACCACACACCAACCAGTTTATCTCCCAGATCATTTCCTGATTGCCATTTTAGACTAGGCTTATCTGCTGAGGTGTGGGCAATTCAGACCCCCCCCCCTTCCCCCCCCCAAAAAAAAAGAAAGAAAAGGGAAGGAAACATTTTTGAGATCATGAAGTAGCGTTCCATGTGGGTTCCATACCCTTTTTGTGGGGCAAATAGAAAAGAACAACTGCTACCGGTAAGCGTGCCATAAAAGACGACTATTAAGGAATGTTTCCTTTGAAGTCAGAGTGCATCAGCCTGAGAGGCGCGGAACCAACAGTCCGCATATATATAAACCGATCTGTAAAACGGATGTGCAGGCAAAACTCAAGATCTGGAACAAGATCTGGAACAAGATCTGGAACAAGATCTGGAACAAGATCTGGAACAAGATCTGGAACAAGATCAAAGTCTAGAAGTGGATGTTAGTCAGTTCCATGTCCTTTACAAAACATTGCAGAACCAATCCCAGAATTTTTGGCTGTTGCGGTTTTTCTAGGTCAATTTACGTTAGAAGTGGAGAAACAACCAGAAATTTCCATCGAAGTTTACACACAGTATATATTAAAATGAAGAAGAAGAAGAAGAAGAAGATGAAGATGAAGAAGAAGCAGCGAACCATTTGTATTTCAAACAAACTAGACATGGTTTAAGTCTCTTTGTGAGCAGTAAGCACCAACAGTTTCATCACTGGCGAGAGGGTTGCCCACTCGCTCACTGGTAAACTTCGTTGCCAGTTAGGACAGTATTAGGTCTGTCTCCTTTGATTGCATCAACACTATAGAAGTCCATTTCAGGTCTGTTGGTGGCATGCTGTACTAAGCCACCATATGAGGCACACATAACTTAGTCACAATTATAACCCTAAAGCACCCCCCCAACCCCCCACCCCCCCCCCCCCCCCCCCCCCCCCCCCCCCCCCCCGGATGCTGGTTGAAAGTGACAATTTATTTTCAGCAACGGGAAAGGTGAACAGTTTATTACGGTCTGGAGAGAGAATGGTAACCAAGGGATCTGATTCTACTGAACTCCATAGGGGCTGAAACCTTGGGGCACAGGATGTAGAAGAAGTATAAGGAGGAGGAGGAGAATGATGTGGAGGAGGCGGAGGAGAAGAATGAGGAGGTGGAGGAGATGAAGAAGGAGGAGGAAGAGAAGATGAAGAAGAAAAAGAATAAGAAGAGCAAAAACAACAACAACAAAAAGCAAAGACTCACCGTTGAGCTCCATGCCACTATAGGAGACATAGATCTTGTACTGGCCAGGTTCCGTTGGTGTGTAAGTTACATGGTGGATCAGATTAGCCCCTTCTTCAACATGAAAGGGAACTGTATGACCTGAAGGGCTCACAATGCGGATCTCCTGGTTTCCACTTCCTGCCTGGGTGCAGTCCACTGAAATTTATAGTTAACTTTTACAGTTCAAAGCTGGTGTGTAAAGGACTTTACCCCTTGGGTGAATGTGTTCTCTCATAATTTATATTTGGTCAGAACATACTAGAGAAATCTGGCTTCCCTATATGGTCACTACAGCTGTGTATATTGCCACCATGAATGTAATTAATTCAGGATTCTTCTTCATGGTTTTTCTTAACTTTACATATCTCCATTAACTCTTTGAGTCCCAGGGGGTTTAGCATCACAGGCCCAAGGGGTAGTCAAAAGAGACTAAAATCGGTGCATCATGCGTTCATTGAGCTTCTAGGCAGTAACCTATGAACGTATGATGCGTTCCTTGGGACTTAAAGAGTTAAACCTTCATGATATAAAAATAATTGTATTTTTTTAACCAGTGAATGGTACAGACATATAACAAGATCTACTGGCATACCAAACTGATACTACAGTGCTCCTTTGACAGAAACGAGGAGACAGGACAGGCTAAGGAAGACCTTGATACAGAACTTGCTTGATTGGACAGCCCTTAAACATGCAAACAAGAAGCAGTAGTTTAAACAACAATATCCTGTTCAACCCATTTAGGTCATAACTGGGATATATAGAGATTGTTCTACTTCAGTAATGGATGTCTATCAATTATGTTGCAAAGAAATAGGCTTTTTGGGGGGTTTAAAATGAAAAAAAAAACCAGTAAAGGACCCTTTTCCCGGCCTTTAGGCATTCTGGGTATATAGGGCTAGATCTCTATTTTACAGACCAATCTGCTCTTGGTGGATGTTGAGAACAACATCGTGGGGGGGGGGGGGGGGGGGGGGCACTTTGACTTCCTAGGATTGCACCTGGTGCCCATTCTTTCTTTTTTTTTTACTTTTACCCATTCAAAGCTGGGTTTGACCTGGGAATATTGCACAGCTTATGTATCAACTGTATAAGACTGTAGGAGTGTAGACTGTCATGTTCAATATCTTTAAGCGCGTGTGTTGGCACCATGTCCTCTATCCAGATGTCAGGGTTATATGATGATATGAGGAGGCATGGCACTCACAGCCCATGGCTTTCTCCTCTAAGTGTCACGCAGCCTGGGCAGTATTGTCAACACCACGTGTTGATGATTCCTCACCCAACCTGCCTTGTTTACTTCAAAGGAAAGGTAACACCAGCAGTATGTTCGGAACAAAGCACGCTGCAGAAGCTGCTGGATCATAAAAGCAGTTCTCTTTCTGTCCGCCTGTTGGAGCTCCCTTCCTAGAACAACTGCCAGCCAAGGCTAAAGGCCTTAATTTAAGTGTACTTTCCAACAATTGTAGTAATTATACTGTGTAATCTATCTTCAGGATATCTAAAGTGATCTGGGACAACATTATTATGTCTAAAGATATATTATCATCTCATATGCTAACTCCTGTCCTTGTGATGTACTGTTTAATCATTCAATGTTGTTAAATAGAGCCATCGACTCCCAGCATGTTTTCTATTGTCATAGGCGTGTTGCAGCGGATCATATTTTCATTAAGGGAAGTTGTTTGGAGTTCATATTTCTTGCAATACAGAAAATTATGGTAAGTTGTTTGGAGTTCATATTTCTTGCAATACAGAAAATTATGTTACACAGTACATAACTAATAGATACATGTCTTTGGAAAACAACTTACATTCAAATCCAGCTTTTTCATTGACTGACCCCTGAAAGAATTTGTTGACCCTGATCTTCTGAATGTCAAAGACATCGATGTGGAAGGGGCTGCCCTGGACTTGCTGTCCACCAAATAGGACATCAACAGAATGTCGACCTGGGAAAACAAACACATCAAATTATTATTGGACCAAGCAGGTTTTAAATTAATCTGTTTGATTCGAAGAATTTATTATGAGTTGAGAAATGACATCATATTTACTTCAGAGGTCCAGGGTAGTTGGTATCCTTTGGATATTCTCTCTAGGTCATGCGGGTGTGTTGGGAAATGAGCAGGCAGATAGA